>ONZH01024586.1:0-288724 GCA_900303285.1 Rhinella marina
ACTCTACAAACAATTTACCCGGATAGGGGACGTATACGGTATTAAACTGAGAAGAATTGATACCATACGGATTAAAGCAACAGTTTTCCCAAATCCATCTGGCTGTTGTCACCACCACACACGCTAGCCTAGGGGGCACTCCTCTGGCTCTTCCAGCGAAACCTCCTTGCCCCAGCCTGCCCCCCCCCCAACCTACAGGCCCACTCTACAAACAATTTAGCCGGATAGGGGACGTATCCGAAGTTGTACTCATGTTTGTTTTTGTTCTTCTTTTATCTGCCTCCTGACCTGGTGATAGGCAGAGCCATGGGACACGTCCCCTTAGCTGCAGTGGGAAAGACACTCCCCTGGCCAGAGCAAGCTCTTTTTCCGTTTTCCGTGTTCGAAAAATCCATTAAATATAGGGTCCCAAGATAGGGGACGTATACGGTATTAAACTAAGAATTGATACCATACGGGTTAAAGCAACAGTTTTCCCAAATCCATCTGGATGTTGTCACCACCACACACGCTAGCCCAGGGGGCACTCCTCTGGCTCTTCCAGCGAAACCTCCTTCCCCCCCACCTACATGCCCTCTCTCCAAACAATTTTCCCGGGTAGGGGGACGTATTAGATATTGTACTGATTCTGAATTGCCTCCTGCAATAGACGGGAATCGAACCCAGATCAACTGCTTGGGAAGCAGCTATGCTCACCACTATACCACCAGCAGGAACAGCAACTGATAAGAACAGATACTAAACTTGATTTTAGCTGCAGTGCCAGCATGAGCAGTGGTGTCACCTGCAGGCGGTGATGGACCTTCGTTGCACCTAGTTGGGTGCTTCCCTAACATGTGATGGGTATTTGCCTCGCCTTTCTTGGTCTGGGTGAGCACAATTGCCATGAGGGTAACCACCAGGCTGTTGCCTGAGGATTTGGGGTAATGGTGGGATTAAGCAGCCTCAGAGGCATCCATGCATGCTGCCCCTGCTGTTTCCTGTCCATTTCCGTGGTGTTTCCATCATTTTCTGAGGTTTCCAGGTTTTCACCCAGCCTTCCCTAGGCAGAGCCTTGGTCCCCCGCAAAAATGCTCGAGTCTCCCATTGACTTCAATGGGGTTCGTTATTCGAAACGAGCACTCGAGCATCGGGAAAAGTTTGACTCGAATAACGAGCACCCAAGCATTTTAGTGCTCGCTCATCTCTACTCACCACATCCCAGGAACTTCAACTGGTGCATTTGTAACACATGTCCTTATTCTGCCTCTTTCCACTTCAGCATCCTAATTCTACACTCACTCTCATTTCAACTTCTCTTCACTTGATCCCTGTGGTATGAATGGTCACTGTTCAAGCAGCAATCTTGTAAGAAGTAGGAGGAACTACAGATAAGGGCATAAAAGGAAGCACAACGACACACTGGGTGGAGCCTTCAATAGAACCAACAACATTTTTCGAACCATAAGACACACTGGACCATAAGACACACCCACAATTAGAAGCATAAAATAGAAAATACAACTTTTACTGTATATATCCTATGGGTAATACAGAATTGATATGGTACACAGTAAAAAAGCCAATGTCTTGTAACATTGCCAGACACAGTGCCTTATGACATTGGCAGCCTCAAAGCCTTATTACACTGCCAGCCACTGTGCCTCATCCTTTGCAAGCCACAATGTCCCCTGACTATGACAGCCACAGTGTCTTATCACATTGCCAGCCACAGTGCCTCATCACACTGCCAGCCACAGTGCCCTCTGACTATGCCAGCCAGTGTCTCATCACATTGCTAGCCACAGTACTCCATCACATTGCCAGCTACAGCACCCTCTACAGAGATCACCTTGACGATTTGGTGGACGTGCCCAGATAATTTTGTACAAAATATATTTGCCAAGAATATCTAATTTACTAAACAAGCATAGCATTAGCTTCAGAATACCTCATATCTCTATGGCATTTTGTGCTTTATCTGGTTGGCAGTGTGCCGTTGCATTGTATGTATTTTCCTTTCCTTGTGCATTTAGCCATAGCAACGTGCACCTGCGTACTGGGATGTGCTGACTGAAATTCCCCTTTTTTTCTTTGTAAATATCCTTAGAAAACTTTCTTGCAAAGAAACTGAGTTTATCTGTAAATGAAATACTATGTCATCTAATGGGTTAGACATTGATCTAGACTTCAATTGCTTTATAAGAAAGCGTTAATCAGGGAAAGAGTTAATGAGACATTTTATAGGTGAGATAAGGTTTTTAAAGTGTTGTTACATAGTTAATACGGTTGAAAAAAGACACATGTCCATCAAGTTCAACCAAAGGGAGGGGGTAGGAGTGATGAAGGGGAGGGGGACGGGTAACCTTAAGACATGACTCTACATTTCTTAATATGTGGTGACCTTCTTTTTCTTTAAGAATTTATCTAAGCCTGTTTTGAAGCCCTTAGCTGTCTTTGCTGTGACCAGCTCCTGCGGTAGACTGTTCTACAGACTCACAGTTCTTATAGTAAAGAAGGCTTGTCGCCCCTGGAGTCTGAACCTTTGCTTCTCCAGGCGGAGGCAGTGCCCCCTTGTCTTTTGAGGGAATTTTACCTGGAACAGTTTTTCACCATATTTTTTGTATGGGCCATTTACATACTTATACAGGTTGGTCATGTCCCCCCTTATACGTCTCTTCTCAAGACTAAACAAGTTTAACTCCTTCAATCTTTCTTCATAGCTAAGATGCTCTATGCCCCTTATCAGTTTATTTGCCCGTCTCTGCACCCTTTCCAGCTCCAGGACATCCTTCCTAGTTATTAAAGGCTATGGCAGACCCCTCTGATTTGTATATTTTAAATGCCCTTTGTTTTTCATGTATTGCCCTTTTAACATCCGCATTAAGCCACGCAGGGTTTAATTTTAAGCGTTTGTATTTGTTCCCCCTAGGAATAAATTCTGCAGTATAGTTACCCAGTGTAGATTTGAAGGTCTCCCATTTATCATCTGTGTTACTACTTGACAACAGCTGCTCCCAGTCTATGTCCTGGAGTGTGGCCCATAACCCTGGGAAATTGGCCTTTTTAAAATTAAATGTTTTTGATCTCCCAGCATGTTTATGCTTTTTACACTTTAGGATAAAAGTAACTATATTGTGGTCACTATTACCAAGGTTTTCCCGAACAATTACCTCCTCAACTATCTCTGCATTGTTAGATATAACCAGATCCAACAGTGTATCACTTCTTGTTGGTTCTTCTACAAACTGACCCAGAAAATTATCCTGCAATAAGTTAAGAAAATTTCTCTCCTTTGCAGTTGAAGCCGATCCATGACCCCAGTCAATACCAGGGAAGTTAAAATCTCCCATTATCACTACTGTACCCACCTGGGCAGCTCGCTCTATTTGTCTATGCAGCTGATCCTCTATCTCCTCAGTAATGTTTGGGGGTCTGTAAATTACACCAAAAATAATTCTTTAATTGTTAGTCTCCCCTTGTAATTCCACCCACACGGATTCTGCATTCACACAATCATCACCCACTATTGTCTCCTTCATACTCGCTTTTATACTACTTCTGACATACAGACATACTCCTCCTCCTTTCCTATTGTCCCTATCCCTCCGAAACAGAGTATAACCCTGGAGATTGACAGCCCAGTCATGCGAAGAGTCCAGCCATGTCTCAGCAACTCCAACTATATGAATTTCCTCCTCCAGTACCATGACCTCAAGCTCAGCCATTTTGCCTGCTAGACTTCAGGCATTTGTGAACATACACTAAATTACCATGTGTTTTTGTACATTTAGGTTTAGAAATGTAATTTATTGATGTTTTCTGACTAGACATGTTTTTTCTGCTGATTTGTAACACATGGATCTCCTTATCCACTGCTGTTATCCTCCCCCCATGGTCCACTTCTCCACCCACCACTCTGTTCTGACCACTCTCTAACCTATCTACCACTGCATGCTTTGCTTTATTTTCTGCTTGTCCTCCCCCCCACATCCCTAGTTTAAAAACACAGCCACCCCCTCTAGGATTCTCTCCCCCAGCACAGCCATTCCATTCAGGTGCAATTTATCCGCAGAATACAATTTGTACCCCAATGAAAAATCAGCCCAGTGCTGTAAGAACCCGAACCCTTCTCCCTTACACCAAGACTTGAGCCATGCATTCAACTCCCTCAGCTCCCGCTGTCTGTCCTGCGATGCGCATGGCACAGGTAGTATTCCTGAGAATACAACCTTGGAGGTCCATCCCTTCAGCTTGGCTCCTAGTTCTCTATAATTATTCTTAACAGATGATCACCAAGTGTATATCCCTGAAGAAGCGAAACTGGTTGGGTACTGCTCGTGATCGGATACATGTTTTTTTTTATGTGCAAATACAAGACATATACAGATGTATCTGAACTAAAATTGATTCTGATAACAAATGGAACAGTGTTATCTTGGTTATCTCGTGACAAAATCCATTGAAAAGTGGGTTATCTTTTTCTTGACATTCTTTACTTAACGCGTTAACCATCAAGTTTAGCTCGTCTTCACCTGTATCTTAGAAGTATAATAAAATAGCAGACTGTTGGTTTTATCAAAGGCTCCACTCACTGTCTCTTTGTGCTTCCTTTCTTTTGCCCTTGTCTATAGTTCCTCCGACTTCTGACAAGAGTGCTACTTGAATAGTGGACATTCGAACCACAGGTGGAGAGAAGGTGGAGTGAGATCAAGTGGAGAATTAGGACAACGAAATGGAAACAGGCAGAGAAAGGACATGTGTTAGAAATACTCAAGTTGAAGACCCTGGGCTGTGGTGAGCATTTTATGAGAGCAATCAGGGCTGTGGAGTCGGAGTCGGTCACCATTTTGGTGGAGTCGGAATAAAATGGACCGACTCTGACTCCTAAAATATATAATGAATTAGTACATTTAGTTCAGTGCAATAAGTGCTGAATATATTTTTATAAGAATTTGTGAAAATGATGAAATGTCCTATAAATGTCTGTTCTATTCCTGATCTAAGGATTTAGGCTTTTAGTTGAGATGACTGTGTACTGCCCTTTATGTCCAGTGCATGTTCTCTCTGTATGCTTTATGTTTCCTCTGAGCTCATGTTTGGAGAGGTTAGCTGCTCTCATGGCTTCTATCTGCTGATGTAAAACACCTAGAGCCTTATGTATGAAAACTGTCTAGGTGTAGAAGTTTCTTTGTTGCCCATAGCAACCAATCAGAGCTCCCCTTTCATTTCATACATTGCTCTGGAGAAATGAAAGGGGAGCTCTGATTGGTTGCTATGGGCAACAAAAAAAGTCTTAGACCTAGACAGTTTTCATACATCAGGCCCAGAGGCATAGCTACTGGGGGGGGAGGCGATGCTCCGGGCCCAATACCTCTGGGGGGGCCCAGCAGGGATGGCCTTAGTACAATCAGGCGAATACAAATGAGCGCTTCCATTATGGAGTCTGATGGGGGCACATTAAGCTGATCTGAGGTCTGATGGGGGCACATTCTGATGATCTGAGGTCTGATGGGGGTACATTCTGCTGATCTGAGGTCTGATGGGGGTACATTCTGCTGATCTGAGGTCTGATGGGGGAACATTCTGCTGATCTGAGGTCTGATGGGGGCACAATATGCTGATCTGAGGTCTGATGGGGGCACATTAAGCCTATCTGAGGTCTGATGGGGGCAGTTTAAAGGGGTTGTCCGAGTTATGAAAAAAAAATATATAGCACTGTAAATCTGATGGACAGCAATATATAACTAAGTTAAGCAAGTTTTAGGCAAAAAAATCCATATTTCCTCATTTCCCTGGTTCTCTTCTGGTCTTTGTTTACATGCAATAACAACAATCTCAGCCCCTCCCCCCTTCTCTGCAGAGGCAGTGAATACAAGTGCTGAGTGACATGTCTGCCTGCTGAAATACTCAGCAGCATGTTGTATGTGTAGGACTACAAGTCCCAGCTGTACAATGACAATGCTGATACACACAGGAAATTCTCCCTACCTGTTCTTGTACAATACAATTCCTCTATAGCTCTTTGCCCAGCATTTGTCTCCTCTCACTGCTGCAGCTACTGTTTGTTCTAAAGCCTTGAGCCCTCAGTGTGTTCTGGCTGAAGGGGTTAATGTTTTATCTGAAGGAAACCAGGGAGAGCAGATAGCAGCCGGCAAAGAAAGGGGGCGTGGCCAGTGACGTCTCGTGTACAGACTCTTATCTGAACTCTGAGGCTTGTGAACGAAACATCACAGAGCAGAGAGATAAGGTGACATCACAGGTCATGTGACCCTGAGTCAACTCTGAGAAACCAGCAGCTTTAGAAACACAAAGTATATGGGAAAGTTGTTATACCTGACAAGTTAGAAACATATAAAGAACAAAAAAATAACTCGGACAACCCCTTTAAGCCGATCTGAGGTCTGATGGGGGCACATTCTGTTGATCTGAGGTCTGATGGGGGCACATTCTGCTGATCTGAGGTCTGATGGGGGCACATTCTGCTGATCTGAGGTCTGATGGGGGCACATTCTGCTGATCTGAGGTCTGATGGGGGCACAATACGCTGATCTGAGGTCTGATGGGGTCACATTAAGCCGATCTGAGGTCTGATGGGGGCAAGGGACTGTCCCCTTTTTTACTTCTATTAATCCTATATTTTACTGCATTATGTGGTAGAGTATTTAGAGTAGAGTATGTAGAAAGTCTATTGTACTGTACTTAACAGCATAGATGATCTAGCAGTTTATATAGTCATCTTGCTAATACAGTATTATAACCACAACTAGTAGTATGTGCCTGTGAAGTTGGAAACGTGCGTTTGGGAAGCCAATAATCTGATCAGGCCCTTAGTGAGCTGTACCCAGAGAAGCCTGATAGATTACAAACTGTTTTTGTCATGACTTATCTGTACTATTGATTTTATGCAAATTTGTTTAAAGTTATCACTTAAACATGCTCCATGTATGAGGGAGTCGGAGTCGGGGGAAATTGAGGAGTCGGGGGAAATTGAGGAGTCGGAGTCGGAACTTTGGCTTACCGACTCCACAGCCCTGAGAGCAATATTGAATTTTTGGTTTTTAATTTATCTCTAGACATATATATCTTATGTGCTCCAAGGTTTATATGTGATTTGGACTTAAGTGCTGTAAAAGGAGTTTGTCAGCAGGAAATTTGCTGTTAAAGAAAGCATAATGACTGGAGGGGCTTGTATACTGTAATAAAATAGTACCTTTGCAGTCTGATGGTGCTTTCATAAAAAAACAAACACTGTTGAGGCAATATGTAACTGAACTATTAAGTGCACCAATGGCAGGCCCTCAGCCCTCAGTGCAACCTAGCTCCACTGTTCTCTTCTAGCCACTTTCTCTCCTGTCTGATGGAAGGGCCATGCTTCTGAATTTCCTTTCAGCCTGGCTCACTAAATCTGCTGTATATGAGTAGTACAAAAGATTGACTTTGCTTGAGCTAAAAAAAACTGCACCTGTGAATAAGCTGTAATGTTACAAGCAACAGGGAATTCCTTGCTTCCTCATCCTCACCTGCTTAGGGCTCATTCAGATGACCGTATGTGTTTTGAGGTCCACAAATTGCGGATCCGTAATTGTACTGCTGTCCGCATCTTTTGTGACCCTATTGAAATGAATTGGTCCGCATCTGTTCTACAAAACTGTGCATAATATGGTTGTGTGAATGAGCCCTAACTAACACTATTTGAGTAACTAGGATCCCTAATCAACTTGCCTTAAATACGAACCTGTTTTACTTGCTTGACCTGGTTAATTCAGAAAGGAGTTTTTGATTGGTGACCATCCTTTAAATCTTCAAAGTTTCTGTGCTTTTTTGCCAGGGATAATGAAAGCTGCATTTATTTCCAGATTCTTGTATTATAGTTTAGGCTATAGGTACTGTGTCAATGTACCCTGGGTCCTATAGCATTTTTTTGGTACTAACATAGTATTTGTGTTTGTTATGTGTAGCAATTGTATGTGCTGTGGATTCTGTTTTCTGTTTGGTTTTGACTTGTTTTAGCTGGCTTGCTGGGTTATAATGCAGAGCAGGGTCAGTTATGCTGTGTCATTGAACTCTTTATAGCTGAATCCCATTACCATCTTCCATCTGCTCCATCTCCATTTGGTTGCTTTCATCTATTGGTGAGGTATTTCTGTGTATATGTTGGCTTCCAGTACTGATGCATACTTTATATATTTTTCTTCCAATTGTCTAGCTGTTATGCAATTCTGCCCTGCTGTGAGTCCTGGGGGTATCTGAGTACTAGGAGACCCTGTTAGTACTTGGGAAAGATGAGTGCTATAGGTGCAGTAAGTCCAGTTCAACTGGTGTACAGGGTGGGCCATTTATATGGATGCACCTAAATAAAATGGGTTGGTTGGTGATATTAACTTCCTGTTTGTGGCACATTAGTATATGGGAGGGGGGAAACTTTTCAAGATGGGTGGTGACCATGGTGGCCATTTTGGATCCAACTTTAGTTTTTTCAATGGGAAGAGGGTCATGTGACACATCAAACTTATTGAAAATTTCACAAGAAAAACAATGGTGTGCTTGGTTTTAACGTAACTTTATTCTTTCATGAGTTATTTACAAGTTTCTGACCACTTATAAAATGTGTTCAAAGTGCTGCCCATTGTGTTGGATTGTCAATGCAACCCTCTTCCCCCACTCTTCACACACTGATAGCAAAACCGCAGAAGAAATGCTAGCACAGGCTTCCAGTATCCGTAGTTTCAGGTGCTGCACATCTCGTATCTTCACAGCATAGACAATTGCCAAAGATAAAAGTCTAAGGGGGTCAGATCGGGAGACCTTGGGGGCCATTCAACTGCTACATGATGATGTGTTTCCCTCTTTATGCACTGAAGCTGGCATGTTCCCTGAATTTTTCCAGCAAGATGGTGCACCACCACATTATGGGTGTCAGGTCCGAGCATTCCTAGATGAACAGTTTCCTGGTTTCCATTGAAAAAACTAAAGTTGGATCCAAAATGGCCAACTTCAAAATGGCCGCCATGGTCACCACCCATGTTGAAAAGTTTCCCCCCTCCCATATACTAATGTGCCACAAACAGGAAGTTAATATCACCAACCATTCCCATTTTATTTAGGTGTATCCATATAAATGGCCCACCTTGTAGTTACACATAAATATCTAGATGGGATTATCCTTATTTTAAACGCTAATGTCTCATCACAAAGAATGAAACTTTAGCTAATTACTGGACAAAATGATACACTTTCTCAGTTATAGAAGCTACAAAGCAAAATAATGAAAAATGTAGTATATAATAACCATTATGCCTGGCAGTTCAAGGGCATTTTCTGGGAATACGTTGTAACAATTACAAATAGCTATGAAAACAAATCTATTAAGATAAAATAAAATGACAGTAATAGCCTTTTATACCACAAGGTGTTCATATGACTGTCTAACAGAAAAAAATTAGATTTTACCGCTGGCTTATGAAGAGATCCTGTTTCACTGAGATAAAACAGGATCTCTTCCAAATGAGCAATTCAAAATTTAGGACTCATTTGACCATTAGGCATCATCTATCGTCCTTCTAAAACAAATAGGACAAACAAACTAAAACACGTAATACAGAAGTAACCCTTTGGATGCACTTTCCTTACATGGAGGTCACAGTAACACAACACCTACATGCACGGTAACAAGTACAGCATTCTCGACTCCAGTGGGTGATGCAATCTGATTTGCAGGAGGCATACTGTATACCATGAAAATGAGGGAATCTGCAGGTGTAAAATGTTGATGGTAATGTGTGATCAGATATTACAGGCATATTTTATAACACGTGCAAAACAATTCCCTGACCGATTTAGCTCAAAAGACTAAACACGGTCATAGAAAACAAAGATATGACCGACCTATTTATCTCAAAAGACTACATACGGTCATAGAATACAAAGATTCAGGTACAATTTTGCTTAGGCTACATTTACACGGCCATATCTGTTTTCTGGGCCTCAAATTGCAGATAGTGGCTGTCCATCTCAAACTTTCCGTGGGCCCCACTGCAGGTTAGGCTGACAAAAGACTAATGTGTATGGCCAGCTTAATACATACATACTATAACTCACAACCAGTAGAAAATAAGTAATGTAGTGTGTTTTCAAAATTAGGCTACATTAAAGCTACATGAATACAAAATAATGTTCAACAGTGAATATGTACATTCATTTTTCCAATGTTGGCCAAGGGGAAGAATTGCTGCTATGGAACTCTGTCGAGCCCAGCATCAGACTAAAGTCCCTTGGGTCGACCAGAGGAAATGATTTTGAGAGCCTAACCTCTGTGTATACAAGAGATGTGCACGTCCACAATCATTTTCATTGTAGATGGATTTAGAATCATTAAGGTTTAATAGGATATGGTTCAGAAGGGAACACAGACTGCAGAGGCCCCCCTGCAAGTAAAATGTATGGTCCCTTTTATTTAACAGCTAGTTTAATGGTGTACTAACATCTCCAGTCAGTTGTAATCCACTAGTAACAACTATGCCATTAGTTAGCAGTCCTTTACGTGGAAAGAAGTGGACATTAGAATGCACTGGTGTTTTCTTGATAAGATGGTGGTGGGCCTCTTTTCCTACTTAGCCCCTATGCAACTGCACAGACTGAAAATATGGTGTATTTACCCCTGATCTGGTTGTGAGTTCCAAAGTCAGCTGAAGTTGACCTTTGGGGCCCTATTTTATTGTGTTCGAGCTTGGGTCCATCTCTGCTGATTATAATGTGAAAAATTGTACAAAGTTTCGCTTTAGGAATATAACTCGTTTCCTAGTGAGGGAATAAGACCAGCTGTAGCCTTACGTATGTTAAAGTAGTTTTTCCGAGATTTTTTTAACAGATGACCTATCTGATTGGTGAGGGGTACGACACCCAGGACCCCGCCAATCAGCTTTTTGAGAATGCACTGGCACTCCCAGTAGTGCCGCAGCCTTCTTGCAGCTTTGGCTAGGCCAACTGATGTCACGTTCACATCGCCTAGGTGCAGCTCAACCCTATTGAAGTGAATGGAGCTAGGCTGCAATAACAAGCACAGACACTATACAATGTAAAGCGGTGTGCTTGGTGAGCTAGGAGAAGTCCACTGCGCTACCTTCTCAAACGGCTGATCGGCAGTGTGTGATGATACCCCCACCAATCAGATACGGATGACCTATCCTGAGGATCAGTCATCAAGTAAAAATCTCAAAAAACACCTTTAAAGAATTACATACATATTTTTTTGTACCAGTAGCATGATGTACATACTGAAGACAACCACCTTTCCTGTTTACAAAATTCCACTGCTTAGCTGGAATCAGAAGTTTATTTTCCAACCTGCTGCTACTGTCATCACCTATGATTTAAAATGACATATCTAAGCTACACCTCTGGATTTCTTGAATGGGGATGTCAGCATTATTACTGATACTTCCTGGGAGCTGCAGAAAACATGAGCATACTGTCACTAGATGAAGCAGCTGAGATTTCGTCTCCGGGTTCCCTGCAGCAGGTGATTTTAAACCTTGCAGTTGTAGCAGTCATACCGGTGTCCTCAGCTATAGAAAAAGTCTTTCAAAAATGACTGCTGTCTGGAGGTAAGCAAACACCTCAGGCAAGTGATAGAAGAAATCAATTATTGAACTTGATATTTCATATTATTTGATGCTGACAGCTAAACGTAAGCTTCTGTATCCACAATACTTACTGTATCTATTACTTAAAAACAAATAAGCAAATACGTGAAAAATATCTATTTGTGGCGCTGGTCACTAGAGCTCTGGCACTAGTGACATGGCTTCAGTTTATAACAGAATCATAATAGCTTTAACGGATCTGTTTGCACATGGATACCGGAGAACTGATTACGTGGTACTACAGTACATGTTGTCTAAACGACTTAGCTGTATTGCTCTACTGGTTCAGGAGAGGGCTCATCATGATTGATTAAAGAAGAACTCCTGCAAAAATTTTTATTCTCTGACCTGTTAGAAAGGTGCACGATGTAATCTGTAGTGAATGCAATCTTCTTATCAGTGACTGTTTCTGTGAGCTATCCCCTCTCTTCTTATTGTAGCTGTGTCATGTTACCAACACCCTGACCTCCAACTGACCCAGGACAGGAAGCCAGTCACTTCTCTATTCATTCCTATGAGACTCAGAGTGAGGCTCCCATAGGAATGCATAGAAAATTATACTTCCTGTCCACACTTAAGATACTGTGTGAGTTGGTGAGTCTGATTCCTGGTCACATGATACAGAGGAGAAACATCAGGGAGATATAACTCACAAAGACAGCCATTGGTAAGAAAATGACATTCACTACAGATTACATCATGTACATTTCTAACAGGACATGGAATAAAATTTTTTGCGGGAGTTCTTTAAAGGAGTTCTCAAAGAATGATTTAAAATGGCCATCAGAAACCTGTCCCAGAATATCAGTTGGACTGGTTGCCTCCACTTGCGGGTGGGGGGCCTCACTACACATTACTTTCTGGCACTTGCATATACTACATATTGGTGAGTGTTCCTGTCAGGCTGCTCAGACAGGATCACATCATTAACATCTACTTTAGAACAGTGTAGTGTGTGATGTGTAGTGAGGCCCCATCCCCTCACCACCCTAGGCAGCTTTGCAAGTCGAAGCAACCAGTCCTGCTCACATTGTAGGACAGGTTGCTGGTGGCCATTTTAAATCACTCCCTGGAGACCTTTAAAAACATATGACAGAAAGACATTCAAAGAATCCCAAGACATGTTTGTAGGTAGTGAAAGTATTAATGCATATAAGGGTAGGGGAGGGGTGGGGGGTTTGAGAAACAGCATGGATCATGCACACCAATGCTATTGGCGCCTTAGGTCTAAATGACAAATAAGATTTAAAATGTAGTAGAGTATCTATGTGTTCACATTTATGACATTTGATGTGTTTTTGTGTAATTTTTTATATTGCAGTGTGCACTGGAGCTGACGTGGTAAGCCTTTAAATTCACTGACGTCAGCCCCAGGTGGAGGCCAAAAGAAGTGTGGTCTAACATGAAACGGCTGTTGCCTTCATGTTACCTGCTCTTTCTTTGTACCACTAATGTTTGAAGGACTGTATTTTCAGGAATGGTGAGTGCCATTACCCTGCTCTTTTTCCTGCTGGATGACAAAGTACCCTGACAGGTCTCAACGACTTATTTTGGAGTTATTCAAATACCTGTCAGGATCACAATATTTCTGATGGTAGGAATAGTGCTGTACCAGAAAAACTGACGGACTTGGAAAAATGCTAGTGTGAAGAGAGCTTTATGCTTCCCAAACTTAATCATTCCTTTCCCGTGGTGCCTTCACCATTCTGCTGCTTTGTAACATGCTGCCTTCAATGTGAAGAGAGTATTAGATGTATTATTCATATTAACATTTAATTGTAGTTATTTTTTGCAGTAAGTAAATTTACCAGCTTCTTGAGTACAAATTGAAGATCACTTGTCATCTCTAGCATCCTTCATAAGTTTGCAGCAACATGGTGAATAAAAGCTGCACACAAATTGTGTAAAATCATGAGTATAGCCGTTTAAGCGTACAAGGTTATTTGCAATCTACGCCTCATAGGAAATAATTGCATTGCAATTATGATATCCAACATACAACTTTTAGTCGACATATACCCACAGTCTTAGTCTTTCAACCCAGGCGTAATGGCAGTAATATATGAGCCAATTGGCTATTGCCATGTGCCCATACTAGATCTTGTAATTTTAGAATATTTCAGCAGGATAATTCTGTTTCTGAACTTCGAAAGGAGAGTAGTTCATCACTGATTCAGCAAATGTGAAGATGCTCATACACATACATTAGATAAAAGTCGTCCAAATCCAACAATTTTGGTGAGATCATCTATCTAATGTGTATGTATTTCAACATGCCGAATCCGTTCTTCTTGTGAGAGGTAAGCAGGGACCCCTCTCCCTGTTGAAAACATATGCACCATTTACGGGGGAGAACATGCATGTATACAGCGAAGTTGGAGAAGCTAATTTACGGTCAAATGGGTTTTCTACTGATAACTTTATAAAGTGAATGGTCAACAAATCACCAGTCGATATATCAATATATAAATTAGCCTTAGTGAAAGTCCAACTAATTGTACGTCCCCTGTTGGGGAAAACCCATGTATATATATATAAAGACTAGAAAGGGCTAAAAGAGCCCAGAATAGTCCATCAATTGCCCACCCTCCCTACTAGAATTTAAAACATAACCTTTATTAAATGATACAAAACAAAAAGGTTCCAAAAATATTTTAAAATATCAGGTAACCACAATTAATTGCTTCTGAAGATAGGTCATCAAAATTAAAATCCCAGAAAACCCTTTTAATAAAGGTTATATTTTAAATTCTTTTAGGGGGACCCAATAGAGGGACTATTGCGGGTTCTTTTAGCCCTTTCCAGCCTTAGTGAAAGCACATATGTACTTTCCATACTTGGAAAGTCTATATACTTTTTATAACAGTGAACATTTGTGGAAGAAGAAGCGATGTTTTCAATCATGCAGTCAAAATCTATAAAATCAGAACTTACTTTGGATGTGTAAACTGGTCAATCAAAGATACTTCTTCAACAATATCTCCTGCTACGTTACGGACAAGATCATAAAAATCATTCTCCACATATCCTTCACTGGGCAGCCAAAATGAAATGTCATTGCTCAAATAGGGAAACTTGCTAAATGCCTGAAACAGAAATAAAAATTGGTATTAATTTGCAACCATAAAATTGGTAGCATTAAAACATTGTTCTATTAAAGGGGTTCACCAGGAATTATATAAGATGGCCTCTAGCAACTCATCACAGAATGTGAATATGACGGTTTGTGTCCACATACAGTGCTGCCTAGGAAAGGGGAGTGGTGGGAAGGTGTCCTTGCTATAAACTGCACTCTGCCGCTGGTCTTCACTGTCCTGAACTTTCCTGTCTGCGAGGACATCCACCATCTTCTCCAGGCAGCTCTACAAGTGGACACAACCAGTTGTATTCACATTCTATGATGGATTGCTGAGCGCCATTTTATATCATTCCTGGAGAACCCTTTTAAATACTTGGAAATGGCACATTTTATCTCCAATTATAAACATTAAAGGGAGTCTTTCACCTGTTTTTCACCTATATAACTAAGAGCACTGCCCCACAGAAGATTGCAGACACATCCCAGACATACCTGTGTGCACTGTGTGTCTGTATTACATGTTCAGAAAAAGCACTTTTATTCTGCAGGAAAACAGCTCCCAAGTGCTGAGCTCTGCTGCTGCTGCAAACCAGACTGAAGAGGGGAGGACTGCTTTAGCTGCTCATATCTTGGGATTGGTAGCAGATAGAAAAATGGTTCTGACCTTTTTTGAAAGCTGGCATTCCAAGCTTTCAAATTATACCAAAAGCACTTGGGAGCTGTTTTCCTGCAGAATAAAAGTGCTTTTTCTGGACATGTAATACAGACACACAGTGCACACAGGTATATCTGAGATGTGTCTGCAATCTTCTGTGGGGCAGTGCTGTTAGTTATATAGGTGAAAAATAGGTGAAAGACTCCCTTTAACCAGAATATTCTTTTTCTTTATTTCACTGTGACAATGTTACTCAACCATTGTTTACATGTAATACTACTGAGTAAAGCTGCCCATACACATTAGATCAATGTCAGCCCAACATGCTGTCTAGCCAACTATCTAATGTGTATGGGGATATCCCAATTTTCCCCTGTCAGTAGATGCCAAGGAAAATAATGATCAGGCTTTTGGAATTCATCGTGTCTGGTCCTTTAGTTCTGAGGAACATAAGCTGCTGCCAGAAGTGTTTGGCACTTATTCACCACTCTCCTCATTCAGAACACATACATGCTTAGGTATGTATGGGGACGTTGGGAGGAACAGCTGTCTAAAATGTTTGCCCACCTAAAATAAATTTTTTATAAGCGTTAATGGTGGTGGTTTAGTAATCAGGCTGCAAGTGAAAAAGAAATAAATTGAAGAATTACAGTGTCTTCATACAGTGTTTAACCAGTGTGATAAGGGCATCTAAAAACATGTTTTAAAAAAAACAGTTAAAAGGGGTTTTCCGAGAGGTTTTCTGGTACTGCAGCTCAACTCTACTGTATGTTAATTTTTTGACCAAGATGCACTCCAGAGAACAGTAGCTGCACAAGGGGAATCTTGGAAGTATTCATAGAAGTGGACAAGTCTTGGCTCATTATGGTAATAATAGAGGGTGCACAACCTGCAGTGCGTGGGCTTCATGTAGTCCGAGATGCAATTCTCTGCTGCCCCTTACCATGGGATCACTGACATGCTTGTCTGTGTCTTGTGGCAGTTCACATGTCAGTGATAAGAGAAGAAGCAAACAGCGTGGGAACAGGAATATACAAATATTAATGGTTCACTGTGTGGCCATCTCTAGAATCACCATATTTTGACAAAATGAGGGTTCTATTCACTTGAATGGGATGAGCAGATGTATTTACTCTGCACCTGAGGGTAGGTCATCAATATTTAGGCACAACCCCTTTAAGTTTTACCACAGTCCTTGGGATCGGTTTAATCTGACAATATGATTACCAGCCCAGAAAAGAAAACTATTCTCTGGATTAAATAGCCAGGCAATGCTAGTCAGGGTAGAACATCCAAAAAATTCCACAAAAATATCTGCTAAACATCACTTGTGATGTATGGTATAAACAATTCACTAGCATTTAATGGGTTGGATAGACTGTAGGCAAAGTATAAACCTGTGGCGATCCAGTTATTGAGAAACTGCAACTCCCAAACATTGGCTCCAGATAGGGTTGGGCGATACCAAAAATATTCCCACAAAAATGATTTAAAGAAATATATCGCAATAACTATTTAGAAGAAAAAACACTCAAAACATGTACTCGTGTTTATGAGGGCCACAAGGAGACTTTACTGTATGGGGACAACAAGGAGACATTATAATTAGAGATGAGCGAGCATGCTCGGGAGCAATTTTCGCACAATAGCGTACGCATCTTCTAATATGTACGCTAATGTATACGCATCTTATAAATTTGTACGCTAATGCATACAAATTACAAGATGCGTACGCATTAGCGCACAGATTAGAAGATGCGTACGTTATTACGCGAAAATTGCTCCCGAGCATGCTCGCTCATCTCTAATTATAATGTATGGGAAAACAGGGAGACATTACTGTATACTGTTTGGGGGCTACAAGGAGACATTACTGTATACTGTATAGGGATGACAAAGAAACATTATACTGTATGGGGGCTACAAGGAGACATTATACAGTACAGTGACAACAGTGAGACATTATACTGTATGGGGGCCACAAGGAGACATTACACTGTATGGGGGCTAAAAGGAGACATTACTGTATAATGTATGGGGACAACAAGGAGACATTATACTGTATGGGAACAACAAGGAGACATTATACTGTATGGGAACAACAAGGAGACATTATAATGTATGGGGAAAACAGGGAGACATTACTGTATACTGTATAGGGGCTACAAGGAGACATACTGTATGGGGGCTACAAGGAGACGTTATACTGTATGGGGGCTACAAGGAGACATTATTGTATACTGTATAGGGATGACAAGGAAACATTATACTGTATGGGGGCTACAAGGAGACATTATACTGTACAGGGACAACAGGGAGACATTATACTGTATGGGGGCTACAAGGAGAAATTATACTGTACAGGGACAACAGGGAGATATTATACTGTATGGGGGCAACAAGGAGACATTACACTGTATGAGGGCTAAAAGGAGACATTATACTATATGGGGGCTAAAAGGAGACATTATACTATATGGGGGCTAAAAGGAGACATTATACTATATGGGGGCTAAAAGGAGACATTACTGTATAATGTATGGGGATGACAAGGAAACATTATACTGTATGGGGGCTACAAGGAGACATTACTGTATGCTGTACAGGGATGACAAGGAAACATTATACTGTATGGGGGCTACAAGGAGACATTATACTGTGTGGGGGCTAAAAGGAGACATTACTGTATACTGTATGGGGACAACAGGGAGACATTATACTGTATGGGGACAACAGGGAGACATTATATTGTATAGGGGCAACAAGTAGACATTATACTGTGTGGGGGCTACAAGGAGACGTTACACTGTATGGAGACCACAAGGAGACATTACTGTATACTGTAAGGAGGCAACAAGGAGACATTACACTGTATGGCGACCACAAAGAGACATTATACTGTATGGGGGCCACAAGGAGACATTACTGTATACTGTATGGGGACCATAAGGAGACATTATAATGTATGGGGGGGCAAGGAGACATTATACTGTATGGTGGCCACAAGGAGACATTATATTGTAAGGGTCTTATACAATAAAATGTCTCCATGTTGGCCCCATACATTATAGTAATGTCTCCTTGACCTGGGCCGGGGAGTGAGCAGTGAACAGGACTTTCACTCACCAGCTATTAGTCTGAGCCACCCGGTCCTCTTGTGCTACATGAACTGTGATACATACTTTCACGTGCAGCTTTCTGATGTGTAATATGCGCTGGATGCTTAGGCCAGGATGTGTTGTGTGTCAGCGCACATAA
Source organism: Rhinella marina (assembly GCA_900303285.1). Lineage (NCBI taxonomy): Eukaryota > Metazoa > Chordata > Amphibia > Anura > Bufonidae > Rhinella > Rhinella marina. The sequence goes on from ONZH01024586.1 coordinate 18,617, forward strand.
CACTTCAGTACAAGCCTAAGTGGTTCTTGTTTTAAAAGCGGTCAGCGCTGTCAAGTGAGACCACCCCTATGACATCACTAAAATACTGCGGTAATAAAGAAATGGTGATATCAACATATCATTGTTTCTTAATGCCACAGAATATCGTAGATATCGGTGGATTGCTGACCCCTAGCTCCAGATGGTAGGCCTACAGGAAGTAGGAAATGCAGGACATACAGGCATTTTTTTGCCACTAGTATTTTTGTTTATTAGGTGGCTTTTTTTAACACAGCATGTTCAAGCTTTTATGACATCTCTATACGGAAAAAAGCGTGGTTAAAATAGTTACTACAAAAACTGCACTGGAAACACTATGAACAGTTTCTATGGCAAAGTGTAGATGCAATAATGAGACGGTTAGAAATAGGCTAGTTTGTGGCAAGTCCATGTTCTGTGTGTACAGCAATCATACAACCAGAGATAGCCACAGAAGGAATGATTAGGTGTCCTCCATTTGGAGGTTGTTGGGGAATTATTAGTTGTGGTCCCGGAACAACTGCAGAGCCACTGTTTGAATACCACTTGGGTCATCTATATTAGGCATATTTCTGACACAGATTGTGGCACAAAAGGCTACTTGCACCTCGATATGCAACTTTTCCCCACTCACGCCAGGTCTAAAAAAAGTGGGCGTGTCGTAGGCTGTTTTTGGTATAGAAAATGGTCCAAATGTAAGCCAGCAAGGAAGCTGTCTTGCATTTAGACTGGCGCAGGATACGCCGAAGTTATGTAGAGGCCGGCGCCTCTACATAACTTTAGCGGCTCCACCGACAGCACAGGGGCTTATTAAGATTGGCGTCTAAAACGCCAGTCTTAATAAATGACCCCCATAGTGTAAAAGAGTGATAAATCTGATTATAAAAAATATATTGGTCTATTCCCATTTTAAAGGGAATCTGTTCCCCCAATTTTGGACTATTGTCCACAGTAATTTAAGTGTAGTACTGCAGATAAGGAGTGCAGATCACTATTTTTTACTTCCCACTGCCCCCAGTTCCCCTGCTGTCAGCACTCAAAGCTGCACTGAAATAGACAGTCCAGACTGCTGTGCTGTACTAACATAATGGAGAGGCCTTGTGCACATGCACGGCAGTCCTGACAATGTATTTCAGCACAGCTCTGACAGCAGGAGAATGAGGCAAAGAAGGAAAATAAAAAATACTGTAGTGATCTAGACTATATATCTGTAGTATAAGGGGCCGTTCAGACGGCTGTGGTATTGCGGGTCCGCAAAAATGCGGATCCGCAATACCACGGATGCCGAACGGTGTGTTTTCCGCAATTTGCACCCCATAGAAGATGCCTATTCTTGTCCACTGTTGCAGACAAGAACAGGACATGTTCTATATTTTCTTACGGAGCCGCGGCTCGGCAAGATCGCAAGCCGCCCATTGGAGTAAATGGGCCCGCATCTATTCCGCAAAATTGCGGAATAGCTGCAGACCCATTCACACGGTCGTGTGAATGGGCCCTTACTCATGTAACAATGTAGATAACGATCCCAAATCGGGGCGGCACATTCCCTTTAACTTACGTGTGACTTTGTGCATATTTCTTGCTCACCATCAGCATGCAAACCAAGAAGAAATACTCTCCAACTGTTGTAAAAGAAATGTGCTTCTGTCATTACTCAGAGAGAGTATTATATAAGGCAGCGTCTCCAAAATAACCCAGTTGTGAACATGCTTTGTATACACACAAAGCTAAAAAGGTATCTGTGATTTATTTTGGATTAATGAAACCCTCAGTGAATCAGCTGTGAAATCAAAGGGATTTCACAGCCTGTTATATGAATAAACCTGTCAAATGAATTAATTTTCTGCAAAAGAGATGCAAAACAATGTGAGGGAACTACCAGAACACACAGATGAGTGGCATATATTACTTCTCTCATAAACTGCCACACTGAATAGAATGCTTCACATCATAGTCCCCCAGTAAGCAATTATGAGCGTTACTGCACAAAAAAAGGAAAACATTTTGGGATAATTGTTTTTCTATGCTTGTCGCGAGCACAAAGCCTTAAAGAAAAGAAATTCTTTAGCATAATTAAGGAAAATGGCCTGAAATAAATGTGCGGTATGCTAAGCAGCAGAACTGAAGAGGAATAACCTGTCTTCGGGGAAGAAAATATTTTTAGCCATTTTTCACCTCGCTGTGCAGCTCATCTGCATGTCTTTCATTTCATTGCTTAGTTATGCTTTTATTGATGCCAAGATCTTACAAAGCTTTCTCTTTAGTGCTAATTCAGAAACACAAAGTTGTAAATGGTGCGTAATTTTTGGATGTGTAAGGCTTTGTTTCAAGTCTTACAGAGACACTTATGGTTTGCCAGTTTTCTGGTGTTAAAATGTCGCAAGTGCACAAGCATATGAGTTTTTGCACAAAATGTTGTGACTTTTGGCCTCCTGCACCACCCAGCATCACTTTCTAAAGTGGGCTGGGATTAAGGCCTGCAAGTTTGCAGATTACATCACTTTTTCATAGAAATGAATGGAGGGCGGAAGCACATGCACAGTGAGCCCTCCACCACTTTCAGAGCTCCGGTTAGGAGATAGGTGCAGGTCTCAGCAGTGGGACCCCCACCTATTAGAACATGGAGGCATATCCTAGCGATATGTCCCCATTGTCTCAGATGAGACAACCCCTTTAAGGTCCTATTTCTGGCCATTTTCACAGCCAGACAGACCCCATTGAAATCAATGGGACCATTTTATTAACTGCTGCTCAGACAGGAGTGCATCTGTCTAACAGTCATTAAAAAACAGTACACTGTAAAAAATGGCTTTTCAGGTATTAAAATAAAACAAAAAACTCATCCACTTGCACGCGCTCACAAGATGCAGAAAGACCTGACAATGTCAGTGTGGTAACGTCATCACAGGTCCTTTCAACCTAAATCCTGTGAGGAGTGATTGTCTCCTTCACTGGATGCAGTAGGACCTGTAAAAAGTCATCATGCTGGGACTGCATATCCTGTCCTGCGCATCCAGTGAGGAGCGAGTGTAATGGCCCTCAGTACAACTGGGGGCCATTATAACTAGAGGAGACAAAAAGGGGTGCATTATTTATACTGGGGGCACTATGGAGGGCATAATATATACACAGAGGGAACTGCAGGGGTTGGGTATTTCACGTAAAAGCCCAATGAAAATCATCCATTTTTATGGCAGTTAAAAATGAATGCAAAATGGCCATTAAAATGGATAGACAGCCAGAAAATGGTTGAAAAGTGGCAATGAAAAACTGACAGTGTGTCAGTTTTAATGGATGTTTTTTCCACTGTTGGGTGAATGAAGCCTGGAGGAGATTCAGGAAAAACAGGGCCAAGATTTGTGGTTGTCATCCAGGGCATTCTTGGATTATTAATATGCAATGTCCTAGGCACATTCTGATATTTTCTTATTCAGAAACCTACATGGCATGTTGTTTATAGGTTATGATGGCTACAAGCACAGTCTGGCATGGTTTTGTCTTAAAACCTAAAGTTCACTCTGACCATAGTTTTTCATGTGAATTTCCACCTGCAGAACAGAACAATTTTTTTCATGTCAATCTCTGCTGATAACCTTTACCCAGTGTCCGTCTACTTGGAGACTCTGCTTATGACGATTACCTGCTAATCATCTTTTTCTAAACTCTTCAATCATTGATGTCATTGTATGAGAAATGCGATCATTTCCTGTTGAAACTGCATGTATATGGTATAATTGCCAACCTATTTCCACAAAGCTTCGGTACAAAAGCAAGGGAGAGGATTTGAGTAGGAACATGAGATACCATTAAAACTGGAGGTGTGTCTTCCTTTATAGCTTATTCTGTCACACAACTAAATTGCTGGTGATAACTATGACAGATGGACTCCAAAAATGGGGTATTTCAGTTATGCTGTGATTCCCTAGCCACAAGATAGATCGATGGGGGTCCGACCACTGGATATGGGCATAAAAACATAATCGAAATACCCCTTTAAATAGTGTTATATTTTCTCACCAGAGTTGTGGACTCTAGAAGCTGTAATTGGTTTGAAGCTAACTGGACGCTCCAGAATTATCAGTGACTGGTGGCATCAGTGCACATAGATCAGTAGTGTAGTCAGGAAAGAAGCCAAAGGTCAAGCAGATGGCAGACAAGTGGGAGGATAAAAATAGAGTCACGGGGGAAACACAAACAATGAAACACCAGAGAGTAAAAGCTCACCACAAGGGAGGGTCAAACATATTTCAAAACTTTTGCAAAAATTAAAGCCCCCTCCCCCAGGGGCGTAGCTAAAGGCTCATGGGCCCTGGTGCAAGAGTTCAGCTTGGCCCCCCCTTCCCTTAGTGCTCTGTGTCTTCTTATGTGGCACAAGGGTCTTTGGGCCCCCTCAGGCTCCTGGGCCCGGTAGCGACTGCTACCTCTGCACCCCCTATAGCTACGCCCCTGCCCTCCCCCACCCCTTTACAAATGTGCTCCACAGCCATGTTTTTTTTTAAAGTGACTGAGTTGTTCTTTATCCTGCTGTGTTTTGAGCTACAATGTATATTAGCTGTCAGGGAGTATGTGGGAACCCCATCAGCTAATAGCATTGGATGAGACTTGCAAGTTCCTATATAGTTCTCATACATGAGGTGCTTTCACACTACAAGAATATTGACCTTGGCAGCTTCTCTCTTTTACAGTATTTGCACTGGGTGAGTTCATGGGTACATTCTTGCAGGCTATTATAAAATAAGGAGCAAAACTCCAGCTTCAGAGATTTTCAAAACCAACTTCCAAGATTTCTAGACCATCATCATTTTTCATCAGGAGGAGCCATGGGAGCAGAAATCTGGAAAGTTTTCCCTACACTTTTATGGTTTCACAAATTCTTGAGAGGTCATTGTTGAATGTGAGTTTCCTGATGAAGGTGCATCTCTGCACAGTGCAGCCACAAGATAGCTAATAGAGCTATCACTGATATGATGATGTTGGATTTGAGCCCACTATCTGCTATAGACTGGATTTAGCCAATAGAGCTCACATTATGACATTTACAATTGTGCTCCTTCTGGATTGCTAAAAAGAAATAAAAAAACCTTGTATCTATTACATATCACACTGGTCCCCATTATTCACTTAAAGGGATTCTGTCACCACGATTTTGCCTATTAAGCTATTTACACTACTGGATTCAGCTGATCATAAGGATTTCAAAAACGTTATTGTTAGAGGTCATAGATGAAGATTTGATGCTAAAATCTCTGCGCACTCCTTCCTTTCCGGGTCGAGCGGAGAGCCGGCGCATGCGCAGAACATCCTCTGAGGCCGATGCCCACAGACCGCTTGAGGTACTGCGCCTGCGCGGGATTACAGCCATGACGGAGCTTCACTGCTTGAAGCAGTGAAGTGAATATTAATGAGGTGGGCGGTCCTGGGCTCCAACGGAATCGGCGTGGCCGGGCTCCAACGGCGCTGGGCACATCCCCTCGGGCTCCTTAAGTAAGTGATTGGCAGTTGTTAAAAAAGGTTTTTTTAGCATCAAATCTTCATCTATGACCTCTAACAATAACGTTTTTGAAATCCTTATGATCAGCTGAATCCAGTAGTGTAAATAGCTTAATAGGCAAAATCGTGGTGACAGAATCCCTTTAACAAAAGACCAATTCTAGTGGTCTTACACAATGTTAGAAGAAGGTGGCAACACAATGAATAGGAGTTTCAGCAGAAGAAACTCCCCAAGCAGAGTCTTCATCATTATCTTCAGAGCTGAGGCTCAGAATTGGAGCTCATTCAAAGATTATACAGTATAATGTTGGCTTCAATACATTGCATATAAATTTATAACTTTTACATAAGTTAAGGAATCACTAGCACAATGGCTCGATACTCTTCTCTGGATTTGTTATTAACAATTAAAAATACAATATTACATATGTCTTACAAAAACGGCAAATGTTGATAAGCCATTTTTTTATTGAATGCCACTACTGCTCTAAAGATACTGAATGTTATCACTTATCATCACTGTTCTTCCCAAAATGACGCAGCAGAAAAAATCAGAACTACCTTTTTCAGTCCATTCTTTGGCTAGTGCTATAAGACGACACAGCAGCCAGGATCGGAGTAGCAGTAATCCACAAATGAATGGGATTGAACCATGAACACCAAAAAAATCGAAAACATTAATTTCTATGAGATCACCGCTATTCCTCGATTCTGGTTGCGAAAGCTGTAGTGCGACCAGTGTCTCTGTGTAGCTCCAGCCTTAAACTGGTTGGTTGTCCCAGTCATAAGTGGAAAAGATGTTTAACACTTTAAACATATTTCTAAAGAATTTTTGATGATTTTATTTTAAATTTTCCATGTTAATATCTATACTTAAAGGGACGGTGCCGGAACAGCTTGCCGGACGTATAGCGCTAGTGTGAAACTAACCTAAGCCAGGTTCACATCTGCCTTGTGAACTCCGTTACTCTGTTCCATTCACTGTATCTGGCATATATGCCTGCTTTCAGCCGAACAAAAAAATACTACTAACAACAGCATGTAGTATGTTTGTCCTGCTGAAAGCTGGCCATATATGCCAGAAAGCATCTGAATCCCTGGTGGATCCCATTATAGTGAATGGGGATCCGGCGGTGAACGGTGGTATCTGGCTATGCTGGATACAGTAAACTCCAGCAGTCCAATCCACCGCCGGAATAGACTGCTGGAGATCATAGTGCAGATGTGAACACGGCCTTATCTGTCATTCCAATCCTGCCTGTAATTATATCACCTCTGTGTATAGATAAGACAGGATTCACCATTCACAATAGGTGATTGTCAATCTTTATGATTTCCTTGTACAATGACCTCTGCACAGGTCACAAAGTATGCCTACTAAACTCTCCCACAGAAGTCAATGAGGTCCCCTCCTAATGTGTCTATGGCCCATGGGGCTGCCATAAGGGATTTTCTCACTGCCTTCTAAATGCTGGTAAGAACAGCTCAGGCAAGATGGCCGCCAACATAATCATGTTCAGGAAATAAAATTTAAAAGAAATTTTGCAATCAGAAAATAAAAAGAGATTAGAAAAAAAGGATATGTGTTGCTACCTAGTTTTAACGGGCAGCTAACATTTTTGGTGACACACTTCCTTTAGGTCTTAGCCCAGAAGTGACCCTGAGCTTATTGAAGAACAACCACAGGATTGGTTTCTACGGCAACCAGCTTTATTGTACTGGAGTACAGAGTGAAAGTTGTTTGATCACCGTTTAACATCTCCATTTCCTAAAGTTTTGTAAATAATTGATATTTTTTTCCATTCAAAAATATCAGCTAGGCTAGGAAAAAAAATCATGTTGCGCAAATATAAAAATGCATTGATGCTGAATAAGCGTCATACAGTAGCATAACTATGAACATACTATTAATCCGGATGGCACAAATCAATGTGGAGTAATCTATAAATATTCACAGAATTGTCCCTTTATTAGAGGCATCTGTCCTTTCCCAAATGGAGCTTCGACACGCGACAATTAGATAGATGACCTTGAAGTACAGCATGAAATTCAAGCAAGTTTTCCATGAATAAGTTTAAAGGGGTTGTGTCATATGCAGGGGTTATGACCAACCTGCAATCCAGCAGACGTGGCCATGCTCGTACACTATAGGAAAAAGCACGACCACCACTGCTGGATTGCAGTCATAACCACGGAAACGAGTCGTGTATAATGTGATGGAAAAATGAATCCAGCCAGCAAAGGAAGCAATATGTATAATAACAATACATTAGTGAGCGACTTGCATTAACTTTCTCTACATGATAAATGCTATTTGCTGAAGTGACAAAACTCCTTTAAGTGTAAATTCACATTAGAATAGGAAAATTGAGCGATCTGGGGGACTTCAAATTAGAGATTAGTGAATCTATTCGCCGATTCGTTGATTTGTATCGAATCTTGGAAATTTTTAGCTGCGAAGCGAATCCGTATATTAGGTGATTCGCTTCGGCTTTGTACGCATTTGCTATGTAGTTTGTCCTATAAATTATACGCTATAGCTACGTATAAGTTACTGTATATGCTGTTGCGTACGAATTCAATTTATTAGCAAAATTTTACTGTTAGTTTGTTTATCGTGTGCAAAAGCCCGGGAAGAAAGCGGTCACCTGACCTAGCGGGCAGGGCTTACTCTGATTGGCTCTGGCTTGGTAAGCCAGTGACGCATCACTTCTGCTGCGACTGCTGAGACGAGCAAAAGCACTGTGTGTGAAGTTCTGAGACCTGTTTTGTGAAAATTTGATGTAATTGCTCTGGGAATCCATATTACAGATATCAGGGATACTGCAGGGCCAGTGCAGGGCCTGTTCAGGGTTAGTAATTAATCAGGCAGGGAGAGAGAGACAGGGAAAGATAGGGAGAGACAGGGAGATACAGGGACAAAGACCAGCTGCAGGGCCACAGAGTGAATTGAAAAATGTCTGGAATGTATAAGCAAAAGGGGTCCAGTTCCAGACAGACTTTGAGCTCTAAAAAAAAGGAGAAGGTGGCACAGGGCAGAAGTGCCGAAGGACCTGTAGCCGGAGCATCTACTAGTAGTATTCGCAATACTTGGCGGTTGTTCCACCAGGCTAACCCACCAAGGCGCAAAATTGTAGTGGAGGAGAAAGTAGATGAGGTAGTGGAGTGGATGGCACGCTCATCTCAGTCTCAGCCGGATGATCTGCTGTCATCTTCTGATACAGTATCCATATGAAGCCAGGGGACAGACTCAGAGCATTCCTCCTGCTCCACCATTCCTCTCCAGCAAAGCCCGTCATTTTCGTACACACTTTGTACGCTTATGCGTACGTGTTCAAAGAGGTTGCGTACCTTTTTACCTGAACGTTCGTTACTAGTGCGCGAATGTTCGCTAAAAGCCATATAATTACGTATATTTTGTATGCAAATTCAACAAATCTATTCATCGAATATACGAATCTTAGGAAAAGTTCGGCGAATATTCTGCGAATAAAATTTTGCATGATTCGCTAATCTCTACTTCAAATGAGGTATGGTCATCGGTGACTACTCCTAAACAGTATTTCAAAGACTGAAAACCCAGTGGGATTTTCTAGTGGAGAGGTGTCAAAAGTATACAGAGAATGGTGTGATCGAGAAGAAACACTGAAAAGGGATCTTGTGGATGTAAAGAACCTGACAAAGAAAGGGGTCAAAGAAAGATGTCAAGAATAGTTTTGATGAACACATGGTGCATAGTCAAGCAAATTGCAACCAAATACAACGCCAGCGCTCCAACTGATGTGGCCAAATACACAACTCGTCGTTCCTTAGAACAGATGAGCTATAACGGCAGAACTTCGGTTCAAGGGCTATTGCTGTCTAAAAGAAAGACAACACTCAAATGGGCAAAACCGTGGAGAAACTGGACTACTGAGCATTGGTAAAACATCTCTTGGTCACATGAATCCAGCTTTCTGTTGAACAATGTGGATAAGAGGGTCAGAATTTGGAGTAAACATCATGAATCGATGAACCCTTCCTATCAGGTGTCAACAGTTCAGGCTGGTGGAGGTATACTAATGGTGTGAGGAATGGTTTCTTGGCACACTGGGTTCTCTGATACCTTTGGATGTTAGGACAGTAGAGCTTACCTAAGCAATATGGCTGGTCAGTTTCATCCATCTCTTTATGGCAGCTGTTTACCCTATAGCAGAAGGCCACTTTCTGCAGGACAATACACCAATGCTACAAAGGTGGTATAGTCTCAATGCTAACTATGAATGTCAATAAGCATTTTCGTATAGAACATTATATTGCTACAGGCCAAATTTCCACACAATCAGAACCCCTACATGTAATGCATGACTAATGACTAACAGCAGGAGCGTACTTTCCACAAACATATTCGATCATAGGGGAATTGTGCTGCACTCTTAATGAGGACATGTAAAAGAAACGAGATGAAGAGGATGTGTACAAATGTCTGACATTAGATCAGAAGGGGAAATATTTCTCTCAAAATGTCAGTGTCAAGAGTAAGACTGCACAAGGCGCTAATAGAGAGGATCATTTCAAAAGCTTTTATTCTACAGAATGTCAAAGCTGCTCAGAAGGGAAGATGCACACAGCTGACTATAAAGGCAACATATCAGTCTAGTCAGAAAAAGATAAGGAGCCAGAGATGACCATCTCAAGTCTCTAAATGGAAGCAAACTGTACATTCACCAACAAATCCCAGCATAAAAGATGCATTGTCTACTTCCTATGGGAGTTCTATCACAGACAATTCCTATACAGTATTATTGCAGGACCTTATCAAGTGATTATGACATTACGTTCTTACATATTTTATGATGCCAAAGCGTATAGTAATAGTTATGCATGCCTATTACACATACTATATTATTTAGTGCTATTGTTTTCTTCTTACAGTTCTATAGTATTATTAGTCATTTAAATATTTAGTTTGTTCCCACCCAATCAGTTAAAGAGTGGGCCCATCTCCTATTTTGGTGGCATATCTCTAGGATATGCCACTAAGTCCAATAGGTGCAGGTTCCAGCTCTGAGACCCACACCTATCTTCAGAACGGCACCCTGAAAGTGAATGGGATCCCACCTCACATGCGCAGTGTACACTCTATTCACTTCTATAGGAGTTCCAAAAAGAGCAGAGTGAGTGCACTTGGCGATTTCCAGAAATCCGATAGAAGTGAATGGAAACCACACTGTGCAAGTGCGCCAATATCTCAATTCACCTCTATGGGAATTCCGGAAATAGCCGAGCCAGTGATTGGATATTTTCGGCACTCCGCTAGAAGTCAATGGGGGTGACCGCTTCAGAGCAGTATGCCCTCATTCCCTTTGGGAACCCTGTTAGATATAGAAGCAGGTCCCAGAGGACACCTATGGGACATTGGTAGCCTATTCTAGCGATATGCCACCAAAGTGCGAGATGGGCCAGCCTCTCTGCACTACTTACAATAGGTCTTGGAAGACATGTTCAAGTTTATGTGAAACAAGGCTAGGGAGGGTAACAAGAAAATCTGGCAGAAATGTGAGAAGATGAGAGACTATGTAAGCAGAGTGGCCACCAGAACCAAATGCAGCTTGCAGGCTCTTTACTAGATGGATGTCTATTGGTGTCCCAGAGAAGAACACACAGGTGATCCTTTCTGTCTGACTTCCTTTCTCTATACATGGCACCTTTGAATCACAGAGTGGAAGAGATTTATAATCTGTTGTAGGGGAAAACAACACCAGGTCAGACTCATGAAGTGACTTATTTACTAAAGATTTCAAAGACGTTTCTAACTAGGAATCTTTAGTAAATGAGTCAGCCTCAGTGCCTTGGCCATCTTATTCAACGCATTCCAAGAGTGGCACAGGGGCTTCAAAAAATTTCAAAAACACAAAATTTTGAAATAGATTTATACTGGAAAAACTAGTATAAACACATTGAATAATCTGCCCCATCCTGTTGTTAAATCTGTTGTTCATAATTATTTCTGTTGTATAACCTTTGTACCAATTAGAAACCAGGACAAGGACAAAAAAAGACACAACTAATTTTAGGCAAAATCTTTGAACATTGTAGAGCTACATGTATGTTAGACTAGACATACCGGGTAATTATTTAGAGTACCACTAGTAGTTGATAGATGAGATAGTGAGATAGATATCTAGATACAAGAGTGCAGACATCAGGAACAAATTATAGTTCATAAAACCCTTAGGATGCAGCAAGTGATTTTATGGATCTGTCCAGTTTCAGGACCAAGGTAGAGAGAACAAAATGAAATACTATCTACAAGCTACACTACCATATAAATCATAGTACAGTGAAGACTCATTGCGATGACCACCTAAAACTGGGGTAAAACTGGAATAACATTAATAGGATACTAGGGAATTGCAAACCATCAGACAAAAATTCTAGTCAAGGGAGGGGTTTTCTCAAAGAGGTGTTTTAAAAGAGGTTTTAACATGTTAATAATAAACCGATTTCATTTGATACCGAAAAATGATTTTCCACTTCTTAAATGGAGACAGGCAAACTGTCATGTACAACGGTTTACAAAATACAATGACCTTTATTGCAGCTCAGCTGTCTTTCTGAACATAAAAAATAGATCTTTATAAATGTGATATCAACTGGCTTTTAAGGACATGCCCCTAGAGTATGAACACCAAGCAAGACCTATATTTAGTTCTCAGAATACAATTCTTTCGGGGATTCATCAACCACAAATATCAGACATAACAAAACATACAGAGAATCCAATATCTAAAAATGGAAAGAGGTAGGCACCACCAAAAATGCCACAAATAGGTTGCCTCGCATAGACAGAAAGTCCAGTAGGGAAGTACACATGTAAATGAAGCAAACCTGAATGTAGTATACACAAATATCACAAACAATTAAAAACACTAAACCTGATATACCACTAGAGGTTTCAAACAATGTTAAAACAGGGAAAAATGTATACAATACCACAGCACAAAACCCCTGGTAAGGTTATATAAATATATAAAGAATATACCCTTTTTTTCTTTATAAGACACACTTTTCCCCCCAAAAGTGGGGGGGGGGGGAATGTCAGTGTGTCTTATAAAGTGAATACTAATGAGCACTTAAATTATGGATGCATTCACTAGTATGCAGTAAGCGCGAGAAGTGAAGTGCTGCAAGCACTGGTTGTACTCACTGCTCCCTGGTCTTCTCCAGGCACCGCGTTGCACTGTCCTGACTGTGTACAGCATCAGGAAGTAGTGCATGCACTATGACCTGATGCTGTGTGACATCGGGTCACAATGTAGCATGGGCCCGGAAAAGACCAGGGAACTGTGGGTTCAGGAAGAGCAACTGGATGTGCAGAGTGGCAGAGGTAAGTTAATTTACCATAGTTATTTTTGGCCTGATCTGAGGTATGACATTAGGGTCTGTTATAGGGGTCTGATATTGAGGTCTTATCTGAGGGTCTGAATGGGAGTCTGATCTGAGGTCAGATATGGGGGTCTGCTGAAGACTGAGAATTTAATTTCGGGGTCTGATGAACATTAAGTGTCTGATCTGAGATCCACTAAAAAATATCTTTTTCTGATTTTCCTGTTCTAAAACATAGGAGCATCTTATAATCTGGTGTGTTTTAGTAGTACAGTTTAAGTCTACCGGAATTAACGGAAGGACAGACTTCTACATATTTTACATAAGCATAATTGTTATTTACTTCTAGGAATTCATCAAAGCATTTTTTAAACCATCAACTGTTCCTGCTGTTATTACCTCCTTAGGTTGACTATTCCATAAATTAAGAGTTCTTATGAGTCTTGTCTCCTCTGGAGAATGAACTTTTTCTTCTCTTCTTTTTCTTTTGAGGGCATTTTATATGAAACAGCTTTTCACCATATTTTTGTACAGCCCATTTACAAATTTGTATAGGTTAATTAAGCCCCCCTTCGACACCTCTTCTCAAGACTAAATAAATATAATTATTTTAATCTTTCCTTATAACTAAGACCCTCCATGCCCCTTATCAGTTTAGTTGCTCTTCTTTGTACTTTTTTCATCTCCAGGGCATCCTTTCTATAAAATGGAGTCTTCAATATCTATGCGTAATTAATTTACCAACGTTGCAGCAATTAACATGATTGATACAAACATGAATATTCATTTAGCAAGTCACTTCTCATTTGTTACCTGAAAATGAATTGCCTGGTTGATGTTGGACACATGAAATTGTTTCAGGAAAAGCTCGCTTTCACTCCAGAACAAGCGAATGTCAGAAATACTGTAAAGAATCATGGCCAATCTCTCCAATCCAAGACCAAAGGCCCATCCAATCTTGTCCTGCGCACCAGCTGTAACCAAAAACAAGATGGAAATCCAGAAGATTAGTGTAAAAGGTTCCATGTGAAATATATATTCCCCTTTTAATAGATGAAATAAAAGATCTGAAATAAATAAGTAACTGATGCTTCAATGCCCATGTGCACAAATTACTAATCGATGGAGCAGAAATCTTACTTGGTTTAAATCCAAGCAAAAAAGTCTGGTTCAATTGTGTTATGAATATTAAAATAATGGCTCGTCTTCATTTATTTTAAAGAACAGAACCTACAGGAGGAACAGAGTAGTCTTCTCAGTTATTCTGCCAAGTATGGGAAAATGAAAACGTGATGGACACATCAGTTAACTGGATCTAAAAGGATCAATTCTACAAAGAATGAACCCAATGTGAAATTGGAATAATAACAATTTTGTAAAAATTGCTAATACAATTCACCTAAGCCAAACTGCAGCTGTCCATATAATAACCAACTATAGAGGGAATATAATAAAAAGAAGAGAAAGCCGATGCATAGTCAATGAAGTATAAACATCAAGAGAACAATACATAGAGCATCCATCCACTCAACATCCAAACTGGAGAATGAGCTAAAATACAACGGACTGTTTTAAAATAGGTAAAGACTAGAGATGAGCGAGCAGTGCTCGTTACGAGCACTGTAACGCTCGGGTCCCGGGTGAAATGCCCGCAGGCATTGCGGATCCATCCTCATCTGCATGTAAGTCAATGAGGACGGATCGTTTGGTATGACACTCATACCAAACGGTTCCGTCCCCACTGACTTTAAGACGGGTGTCATACCAAAGGATCCGTCCTCATTGACTTACATGCAGATGAGGACGGATCCGCAATGCCTGCGGGCATTTCACCCGGGACCCGAGCGTTACAGTGCTCGTAACGAGCACTGCTCGCTCATCTCTAGTAAAGACCTTACAAGCCTGGTAATAATTTGAAAAGGGACCAGAGATTCAAGGGACAGAATTCCCATAGATTCTTATTTGGAATCTAGGCAGTCTTACAGAGTGAGGGGGATCCCTCTGTCCCCATCTCCATCCATGGGTGTGCAATTGCAGGGTGCCAATGCGTTGCCATTGCAGCTAGGGGCCTAACAAGGGCCATCAGGCCTGCCATGATTATTGCCTATGCGCTTATGTCACAGTCCTGTGAGTTTTACAGTGATTTAAGGTATACCAATTAGCGATGACCGAATTGATTTGTCTCATCAACACCAGTGAGAGTCTGTCCCTGCTGCTGGAGAAGCTCCCCCGGGCACTTGATTGACCGAACTGGACATCTTGACCGACTCTGGCAATCTAGTACCTGTGACGCTGATGTGAGTAGCAGTGCAAGCACAGAGGATCTGCGCAGTTGTTGTTCCAGTAGTGAAAGCAAAGCCTCTGTGCTTGTGCTGCTATTTGGAGCAGTGGCAGTGGTGCAAGATTGTCAGGGTCAGCTGACATGTCCGTCCCTGTCAATCAAGTTGCAGGGGGAGCACCTTCAGCAGTGGGGACAGTCCCTCATAGGTGTAGTACACTGGTTGACGAGATGATTTGATTTGCAAATCTCTAATACCAATACATTATGTGAGCAATCAAACTGCTACATTGTGATTTCCCAAAGTGGAACTTTAATAGTAATATAACTAAAATGTAAATAAAGTTAATTGAAAAAAAAAATTACACCATTTCTTCCACATAAGTGGTAAACTCACCCCCACCTGCTTGTATACGGTATTGATGAATTCATTACAACCTACTGTATATACTGTAATAGAGATAGCACATTGTTTAACCATCTGGTGAACATTAAAAAAAAGAAAAAGAAAAGAACAGGAACTGTTTTTTTATTCCTACTTCCTCAGAGAAAAATCAGTGGTGCCAATGAAAACAACATGTCGTCCCTCAAAAACTAAGCCCACATACCGTTTCACTGATGAAAAATGATGGCTCTTGGAATGTGGCAACATAGGAAACAATTTTTTACATGATACATGCCATTATTTTCCAACAGTATTAACCCTTTTCTGATGCAGCAATTTTCCATTTTTCGCTCTCTGCCTTCCCGGAGTTATAACTTTTTTTTTTCCCGTTCATATAGCCGTATAAGGGCTTGTTTTTTGCGGAACAAGTTGTACTTTCTAATGACACCATTTAATACTGCATATAATGTAGTGGGAAGCAGGAAAAAATTCCAAATGGGGTGGAATTTGAAGAAAAAAAAATACAATTCCACCACAGTTTTACGGGTTTTGTTTTTATGGCGTTCACTATGCAGTAAAACTGACTTGTGCTCTTCATTCTCCAGGTGAGAACGATTATGGCGATATCACATATGTATAGTTTTTCTTGTGTTTTAATACTGAAAAAAATGTAAAAAAAAACAAAACATTTTTCTTGTCATCGACATATTCTAAAAACAACACTACAAATATTCTATATTGCAGTGATCATATTAACCCATAGAATATAGCATGTTATTTATGGCGCTGTGCAAAAAAAGGCAATTTTTTTTAACTGCCGCCCCCCAAAAAAGTTAATAAGGCTAATCAATAAGTTAAATGGTGTCCCTAAAAATGTCATTTGGGACAGAAAAAAAGCCCTAATCTGGCTGCATTGACAGAAAAATGAAAGGTTATGGCTGTTGGAATGTATATATATATTTATTTTTTTTATTTGTACTATTACTATTAATTTCATTCTACCAACCAGTAAAAAAAAAAAAAAAGTTAGTTCTGCCACACAATAAATGCCACAATGTTTAAAACATGAAATCAATAGCTGAATTTCTTTTTTTTTTAATTTTCCCCCCAGAAGATTTAATAAAAGTTAATCAATGAATTTAAACATGCCTGTGGCCTCGCAAACTCTATATAAATGGCTACTGCACTATGCCAAGTAAATTATTTTTTTGAATTGGAAGCACCCCAAAATGCCTACCAGGTCGGCATGGCTCATGAAAATTAATGTGGCACTTATACGTCTCAAGGTTGCTCAGACAAGTTTGATAAGATCGGAGGACCTTGCCTTAAAGGCTATGTAGCATTTTGATGGCAATTTATGTTTATGATTGCATTTTATTACTTTTTGGCTAAAAATCATATTTACAATTGGCCTTTATTAAAAATATTGAGCCATTCTGTAACGAAGATTTAACTATTTTTCTGTGTGACTGGTACTTTCACTTTATCCCAGTCATCTAATAAACCTTATCTCTAAACTACTAAGAGGTCATAAACACTTGTTTAAGCCACATTCTTATCAGTAAGATAAGAGCTGAGCTATAATGAGTGTTTATAATGTCAGAGAGCAGAGATAAGGAGTCTGTCTGCTCCTGGTCTGACGGAAAAGACAAAAAATCCACAGGCAGCTAGTAGAGCATCTCAGCTCTGTACACAAAAAAGGATTCCATATTGTTAATAAAGACTAGAGTGGAGCGAAGCGAGCTTCGGATGCATAATCCGAAGTCGCTTTGTTCAAAACTTCGAAATAATACTGTACAAAGTATTACTTCAAACCACTTTAAAACTTGAAACCGAACATGGCTTCAGGTCTGACTAGCACCTCAGAACCAAAGCTCACTTCACTCAACTCTAATAATGAAATAATGATTTTTAGCTCAAAATAAGTACAATGCAATAATAGAAAAAATTCTGAGTCACTGAGCTCATGGGATATTTTCTTTTTTCTGTCCACTTTTTTTATAATGCACACTTTATGTTTTTTTTCCTTTTTATCTCACTCTCCCCCTTTCATGGTTCTGCTCCCCTGTGTGACAGAATGGTATTATTCTAGGTGCAGGGGTAATTTATATAGAAATAGCTGGATGCTGTAGATTCCTTAAAGGGGTTGGCCACCCTAAGTATCAAAAATCCAAAGTTCCCCCAGACAATAGCCAACACTATGAAGTATTTCTCAGGTGACATGTACTGGCTGTACGTCATTTATTTAACCTGTTCACCATGACACACTTCCCTGGAGGAGCTCCCTCAGACAGGCTGTGTGGGAGGAGCAGCTGCAAAGTGAAAGTAACAATCCCAGCATGCACTGCAGCAAGCATGTCTAGAGGAGCAGTCACATGACCTCCCCGCCCACCTGTGTTCCCATAGAGACAAGAGCCCCTTAGATAATATCAATAACCCAGTTATCAGTGAATAACTGTTGTACAGACATAGCAATAGAAAAAACGCCCCAGTCCCAACAGTAAAGGAGGGGGGGGGTTACCCTTTTCATAAATTTGCTGTGGGGCCCAGTCATTTCTAGTTGTGCCACTGGATGTAAGCCAAAAACAGAATGAGGGGGGGAGTTATCAATTCCCTTGTTCCTAAAAAGTGGAGTTAAAAAGTTGCAAACTATGTGTTTTCAAATTTTTAACTGCGCTTTTTTCACCCCAACAAATTTATGTTCATTTTCACCAGTTTTCTGACTCAAATGAAGCCAGAAATCTATGGCAGCTCTTAGACTGCACAAATCGATCTGCTGACATACAGAGGAGCCTCCTGTCTATCATCATACGACCTGCTCCCAGCTGACAGCCCATCAATCATCTATGAATATATGACTACCCTTCATCTGGGAAAAAAGGGAAAATGAGTGTAGTCAAATAGCTATATATAACGTACAGGGGGGGTCACAAGTCACTATATATAAAGTACAGGGGGTCACACATCACTATATATAATGTACAGGGGGTCACACATCACTATATATAATGTACAGGGGGTCACACATCACTATATATAATGTACAGGGGTCACACATCACTATATATAATGTACAGGAGGTCACACATCACTATATATAATGTACAGGGGGTCACACGGCACTATATATAATGTACAGGGGGTCACATATCACTATATATAATGTACAGGAGTTCACACATCACTATATATAATGTACAGGGGGTCACACATCACTATATATAATGTACAGGGGGTCACACATCACTATATATAATGTACAGGAGTTCACACATCACTATATATAATGTACAGGAGTTCACACATCACTATATATAATGTACAGGGGGTCACACATCACTATATACAGTGTACAGGGGGTCACCCATCACTATATATAATGTACAGGGGGTCACACATCACTATATACAGTCATGGCCAAAAGTTTTGAGAATGATACAAATATTAATTTTTACAAAGTCTACTGCTTCAGTTTTTAAAATGGCAATTTGCATATACTCCAGAATGTTATAAAGAGTGATCAGCTTAACAGCAATTACTTACGAAGTCAATATTTGTCTAGAAAATGAACTTTTTTCCCCCAAACACATTTCAACATCATTGCAGCCCTGCCTTAAAAGGACCAGCTAACATCGTTTCAGTGATTGCTCCATTAACACAGGTGTGGGTGTTGATGAGGACAGGGCTGGAGATCAATCTGTCATGATTAAGTAAGAATGACACCACTGGACACTTTAAAAGGAGGCTGGTGCTTGGCATCATTGTTTCTCTTCTGTTAACCATGGTTATCTCTAAAGAAACATGTGCAGTCATCATTGCACTGCACAAAAATGGCCTAACAGGGAAGAGTATCGCAGCTAGAAAGATTGCACCTCAGTCAACAATCTATCGCATCATCAAGAACTTCAAGGAGAGAGATTCCATTGTTTCCAAAAAGGCTCCAGGGCGCCCAAGAAAGACCAGCAAGCGCCAGGACCGTCTCTTAAAAGTGTTTCAGCTGCGGGATCGGGCTACCAGCAGTGCAGAGCTTGCTCAGGAATGGCAGCAGGCAGGTGTGAGTGCATCTGCACGCACTGTGAGGCGGAGACTCTTGGAGCAAGGCCTGGTCTCAAGGAGGGCAGCAAAGAAGCCACTTCTCTCCAGAAAAAACATCAGGGACAGACTGATATTCTGCAAAAGGTACAGGGAGTGGACTGCTGAGGACTGGGGTAAAGTCATTTTCTCTGATGAATCCCCTTTTCGATTGTTTGGGACATCTGGAAAACAGCTTATTCGGAGAAGACGAGGTGAGCGCTACCACCAGTCTTGTCTCATGCCAACTGTAAAGCATCCTGAAACCATTCATGTGTGGGGTTGCTTCTCAGCCAAGGGAATCGGCTTTCTCACAGTCTTGCCTAAAAACACAGCCATGAATAAAGAATGGTACCAGAATGTCCTCCGTGAGCAACTTCTCCCAACTGTCCAAGAGCAGTTTGGCGATCAACAATGCCTTTTCCAGCATGATGGAGCACCTTGCCATAAAGCAAAGGTGATAACTAAATAGCTCAGGGAACAAAACATAGAGATTTTGGGTCCATGGCCTGGAAACTCCCCAGATCTTAATCCCATTGAGAACTTGTGGTCAATCATCAAGAGACGGGTGGACAAACAAAAACCTACAAATTCTGACAAAATGCAAGCATTGATTGTGCAAGAATGGACTGCTATCAGTCAGGATTTGGTCCAGAAGTTGATTGAGAGCATACCAGGGAGAATTGCAGAGGTCCTGAAGAAGAAGGGTCAACACTGCAAATATTGACTTGCTGCATTAACTCATTCTAACTGTCAATATAAGCTTTTGTTACTCATAATATGATTGCAATTATATTTCTGTATGTGATAAACACACATAAAAACCAGAGGGCAGCAGATCATGTGAAAATATAATATTTGTGTCATTCTCAAAACTTTTGGCCATGACTGTACAGTGTACAGGGGGTCACACATCATTATATATAATGTACAAGGGGTCACACATCTGTATATACAGTATAAAGGAGGTCACTGTACAGGGGTTCACAGATCTCTGTATGCAGTGGTGGGGGGTCACACATCAGTATATACAGTGTATGGTGGTGGGGTCAACTATTACTGTATACAGGGGGTCACACATCACTATATACAGTATAAAGTGGTGATCACATATCACTGTATTGGGGGCATCATATATCACTATATACAGTGTGCAGGAAGGAGAGGGCACATATTTACAGATGACATCAGTGACTGCTGCTGATATCACTGACCTCAGCCATACTGACAGCTCAGAAGGGGTTAAAGCTCCTGACCTGTTGGTCTGGCTGGAATAAACATGTCTGTGATAAGATCACATTGCAGAGTGGTCATAGACAGGACATACACTAGGATTGCTCACACTTTGTTGTCCACAGCACCTTCCTGGCTCTGCTACATCACTGCAGTCAGTGAGGTCCATCACAGATTCTCCTCAGTCTCTCTTCCTCTTGCAAAGTTTCTTTATTTCAGCTTCTAACATGTTTCTCTGCTAAGCCCCTTCAGCCCTGTATAGTCAGGACTGCAGTCACAGCAGAAGGAAATTTCTCTGACACAAGCAGGTTGCCTTTAGGACCCAGGATCAGCACACTCCTTCCATGGACTAGTGCACGTGCAGGCATGGACGAGTCAGGCAACTATGAGAGCAGCACAGAGGGGGCGTGGCTGCCAATAGCATGGGAACCAGGCAGATCTGCTGCAGAAGATATCTTAGGAAGTTTATTTTCTCCCTGCTTTCTTTAGAGTTTTAATAAGTGCTAACAAAGTGGCCAACCCCTTTAACATTTATCATACAATTTGTACCTCTTGCACATTACTATGCTTGCATCAATAAAAATATTTCCGTTTTTTTTAATGATTACTATATATACAGTGCTGGCCAAAAGTATTGGCACCCCTGCAATTCTGTCAGATAATACTCAATTTCTTCCAGAAAATGATTGCAATCACAAATGCTTTGGTAATAATATCTTCATTTATTTTGCTTGCAATGAAAAAACACAAAAGAGAATGAAAAAAACAGTCAAATCATTGACCATTTTACACAAAACTCCAAAAATGGGCCGGACAAAAGTATTGGCACCTTCAGCCTAATACTTGGTAGCACAACCTTTAGACAAAATAACTGCGAACAACCGCTTCCGGTAACCATCAATGAGTTTCTTACAATGCTCTGCTGGAATTTTAGACCATTCTTCTTTGGCAAATTGCTCCAGGTCCCTGAGATTTGAAGGGTGCCTTCTCCAAACTGCCATTTTGAGATCTCTCCACAGGTGTTCTATGGGATTCAGGTCTGGACTCATTGCTGGCCACTTTAGAAGTCTCCAGTGCTTTCTCTCAAACCATTTTCTAGTGCTTTTTGAAGTGTGTTTTGGGTCATTGTCCTGCTGGAAGACCCATGACCTCTGAGGGAGACCCAGCTTTCTCACACTGGGCCCTACATTATACTGCAAAATTTGTTGGTAGTCTTCAGACTTCATAATGCCATGCACACGGTCAAGCAGTCCAGTGCCAGAGGCAGCAAAGCAACCCCAAAACATCAGGGAACCTCCGCCATGTTTGACTGTAGGGACCGTGTTCTATTCTTTGAAGGCCTCTTTTTTTTCCTGTAAACTCTATGTTGATGCCTTTTCCCAAAAAGCTCTACTTATGTCTCATCTGATCAGAGAACATTCTTCCAAAAAGTTTTTGGCTTTCTCAGGTAAGTTTTGGCAAACTCCAGCCTGTTTTTTTTTATTTCTCTGGGTCAGAAGTGGGGTCTTCCTGGGTATCCTACCATAGAGTCCCTTTTCATTCAGACACCGACGGATAGTACGGGTTGACACTGTTGTACCCTCGGACTGCAGGGCAGCTAGAACTTGTTTGGATGTTAGTCGAGGTTCTTTAGCCACCATCCACACAATCTTTTGTTGAAATCTCTCGTCAATTTTTCTTTTCCGTCCACATCTAGGGAGTTTAGCCACAGTGCCATGGGCTTTAAACTTCTTGATGACACTGCGCACGGTAGACACAGGAACATTCAGGTCTTTGGAGGTGGACTTGTAGCATTGAGATTGCTCATGCTTCCTCACAATTTTGCTTCTCAAGTCCTCAGACAGTTCTTTGGTCTTCTTTCTTTTCTCCATGCTCAATGTGGTACACACAAGGACACAGGACAGAGGTTGAGTCAACTTTAATCCATTTCAACTGTCTGCAAGTGTGATTTAGTTATTGCCACCACCTGTTATGTGCCACAGGTAACAGGTGCCATTAATTACACAAATTAGAGAAGCATCACATGATTTTCCAAAGGGTGCCAATACTTTTGTTCACCCCTTTTTATGTTTGGTGTGGAATTATATCCAACTTGGCTTTTTGACAATTCTTTTTGTGGTTTTCCATTGAAGACAAATTAAATGAAGATATTATTACCAAAGCATTTGTGATTGCAATCATTTTCTGGAAGAAATTGAGTATTATCTGACAGAATTGCAGGGGTGCCAATACTTTTGGCCAGCACTGTACCTTGACTGTATAGTACTTTGTTGTATCAGTGGCTTAATGCTGTATGATCTTACTGTTCTGTTCTCGATCCTGTCAAAGTGCAGAGAGTGCAGCAGTTGCATAGAGAGCAGAGCCTCTAGGTGTAACAGCAACGCCCTCATTGCTCCTAGAGGCTCAATTGTATATATCAAAACATCATTTTTCTCTGCAATGCAGACATGTATGAACATGGGACCAACACAGATGTCTTCAGCTGAAAGTGCACATGCAACAGATCAGCCAGTTTCAGGGGCAGATTGGCCATGGACCTTACAGGGAAATTTCCCAGTGGGCCAATGCCCAGAGGGTTGGCCAGTGGAAGTTTTTGTGGATGTATTTTGTGCTGGTGGCAGTATTTTGTGATGGACTATGGCATTTGGTTCTGTTGTGGTGGTATAATGTGCCACAATATGGTATTGCTGGCTCTGCCTTCCATCAATTTGGACCCGACCACAAATTTTTTTTCCAGGACCACTTCCCAGTCCGCCCCTGGCCACTTTCATAGGTACAAATCTGCTGAATGATTCCCTTTAAGTTGGTAAAAATTGAGATTTTCATATAAGGCCAAATGGCCCAGCCCTAACATGAACTTAGCCCAAACTAGTAGCTGTGACCCCTTTATTATGAGGATCGATGGTGTTAAAGAAATGAAGTAGTTGATGAACAAAATTGTGCTAGGATTGTATTTCATTATCAGGTGGTCTCCATCTCCTTATATCCATATCTCTCATATCCTCTAATCACCATTAGATGTCACATATGCCTAAAAATAAATATGAGTCATGATCACTTGATATGTCTATAGGAAAAGAGCAATTTAGCAGAAGTTAATATATGCATATGGAATTTCCCAGATAGATGAAGTAATGTGTATCCCATTGGCTGCCATCATCATTATTTTGATTCGTTGCTTAATGTATACCTGTATGATAAAAAATGGATTGGATTAAAATTGATGACAAAGGGTGATGTGATTTAACCATCATGTATTTCTAATAAAATTAGCTCTCTGGGCGTGACCAGGAGAGATCTGCATGACCAGCGATGAGTCATGACGTGTATTTCTTGTGCTGCGGCCGCACCCTCTTACCATGAAGGGGGACATTTAACATACTGTAATTTGAACACCACAGACAACTGAGTATAAAGTGAAGTCTATTTTGGGACTTATCCAAAATTGCAGTGACAGTGGTCGCCCAGGCAGTTGGACTCCCACCAGTTAGGTTAGGCCATAATGCTTACTAGGATGGGAACATTTCTTCAATCTCAATTAAAGATTTACTTCTGAGTGAAATTAATGTGAAGAAATGATTGTTTCTATACCTCTCTAAATATGTATATAGATATATACTCAACAATAGTTGGTCGGCACTCCAATAAGTTGTTGGTGCTCAGTGGTAAAATTAGTATTAAAATTGTTTGAAAAAACCACGGCACTCAAGATTGCAATATTTAGGCTTGTAGAGATTTATTTATCCATCCAAAATCATAATTTAATGGACATGGGCCAACGTTTCGGTCTTTAACTCAGACCTTGTTCACGGCCTAGTGTGTACAAAGGTAAGTATCAGTAATAGATATAAACAACATCATATAATGGATGATCCAGGTATAATAATAACAATATACAATAATGTGAAGAAAGGGGAGGGGGGGAAGAAGTTGTCAAGAATAATGGGAGACTGTGGAGAGTTCATCATAAACACGGACCCCAGGTGAAGCGCTGTACAATGAGAAATGCCTATAATCAAAGCAGGCAAAACAATTTAGAAATGCAACTGTAAGTATGGTACTTCAGAAAAAAGCACAATAATAGTACTGGAGAGCAGGGTATTAAGAAATATTTCACAAGTTAGAGTATGAGGTGTCTTTTGACACATAGGTAGGATAATGTCCCAAAACAATATTTCAATCGAATGTAAGGTGCATGGTACCTACCATCGATCTATTATCATAACTTTGATCTCTAGGGCATTGTTCACCAATGCACCTTACATTCGATTGAAATATTGTTTTGGGACATTATCCTACCTATGTGTCAAAAGTACGGTTGCAGCGGTAACCGGTTCCACGATATACCACGGTAATGAAATGCACGGTTATCAAACCGTGGGCATTTGCTTATTACCGGTAAAAGGTAAATGGCGACAAGACTTTTTAGTCTTGTCGCCATTTGCGCCTGGACCCGACCGCATTACTGATACTATGTCCTCTCCATGTCTTCTCCATGTCCTCATGCAGTAGCGCAGCCTAGTATCAGAGGACATGGAGAAGATAAAATAAAAAAATCACTTACCCGTCCTGCGCCGCGGCCGGGTCGCGCTGTACTGTCCTGACCGCGTACAGCGTCAGGACGTAGTGCGCGCACTCTGACCTGACGCTGCACGCTGTCAGGTGACAGTGCAGCTACGGGAGACTAAGGAGCGTTGGACACCGGAGAGGAGCCGCAGCGCAGGACAGGTAAGTGATTTTTTTATTTTATTCAGATGGTGGCCACAGTGGGCTGAAGGGGCCACAGTGGGCTGATGGGGGCACAGTGGGCTGATGGCACAGTGGGCCGATTTGAGGTCCGAAGGGGGCACTGGGGCTGATCTGAGGTCTGAAGGGGGCACTGTGGGCCGATCTGAGGTCTGAAGGGGGCACTGTGGGCCGATCTGAGGTCTGAAGGGGGCACTGTGGGCCGATCTGAGGTCTGAAGGGGGCACGTGGGCCGATCTGAGGTCTGAAGGGGCACTGTGGGCCGATCTGAGGTCTGAAGGGGGCACTGTGGGCCGATCTGAGGTCTGAAGGGGGCACTGTGGGCCGATCTGAGGTCTGAAGGGGGCACTGTGGGCCAATCTGAGGTCTAAAGGGGGCACTGTGGGCCGATCTGAGGTCTGAAGGGGGCACTGTGGGCCGATCTGAGGTCTGAAGGGGCACTGTGGGCCGATCTGAGGTCTGAAGGGGGCACTGTGGGCCGATCTGAGGTCTGAAGGGGGCACTGTGGGCCGATCTGAGGTCTGAAGGGGGCACTGTGGGCCGATCTGAGGTCTGAAGGGGGCACTGTGGGCTGATCTGAGGTCTGAAGGGGGCACTGTGGGCTGATCTGAAGTCTGAAGGGGGCACAGTGGGCTGATCTGAGGTCTGAAGGGGCACTGTGGGCTGATCTGAGGTCCGAGGATTAGTGTATCTTTTAATAATATATGTAACAAACTGTGATACCATGATAACCGTAATACCGCGGTATTTACTGAGACGGTTATCATATCGTGAAAATTTCATACCGTTGCAACCCTAGTCAAAAGACACCTCATACTCTAACTTGTGAAATATTTCTTAATACCCTGCTCTCCAGTACTATTATTGTGCTTTTTTCTGAAGTACCATACTTACAGTTGCATTTCTAAATTGTTTTGCCTGCTTTGATTATAGGCATTTCTCATTGTACAGCGCTTCACCTGGGGTCCGTGTTTATGATGAACTCTCCACAGTCTCCCATTATTCTTGACAACTTCTTCCCCCCTCCCCTTTCTTCACATTATTGTATATTGTTATTATTATACCTGGATCATCCATTATATGATGTTGTTTATATCTATTACTGATACTTACCTTTGTACACACTAGGCCGTGAACAAGGTCTGAGTTAAAGACCGAAACGTTGGCCCATGTCCATTAAAGTATGATTTTGGATGGATAAATAAATCTCTACAAGCCTATAGATATATACCACCTGGATTCTGCTGATGGTCTCACGATGGTAACCATAGGTGGGTTCACAGGGGGCTCTGTTTTATAACCAAATAATAAAGGGGAAGTCTGGCCAACAGATATAATGGATCTTAGAAAAATCCTGGCGCAGTTCCCCAATATGATTAGTAAAAAAGCTTGAATATATGACCGACCAATTCAGAAGTTTTGTCATAAATTGCAGAAGCCATTATTAAAACTCCGGTTCTTTATAATTTTTTGTGAACAACAAAACAAAAAAACTAACTTTTAATGTATAAACAACAATCTGGTATAATTAGTTTTCTACGAATAAACGGATTCACGCTGAAAGAATTTCCCTTTTTAAGCTTCTTAGACTGATTTTCTTCCATTAATTGGGTTCACGTACTGTTTGGTTGCAGAAGCTTACATAAGAGGTGAACTAAGGACAGAACACGTATTAGGGTGAATATATGAATAGTGATTTTATAGTAAACGCAGTTCACCTATTTTCTATCTCAGGATTGTTACAGCTTCCATAGTTCGGAAGCAGAGAATTAAAAATGAATTTAAAGAGGACCTGTCACCTCTGCTGACGCGTTTCAGTAACTATTTGTACTTCACATATAATAACAGTTTTGGGGCATCTACTCCTAGGACTTGATATTGTGCCATTCCTCTGTTATTCTTGCTAGAAGTTATGAATTACTTCCCAGCAGTCTGCACTTAAAGTTTAAATGGGGGACTTCCGGTTCCGGCGCCATCATGAACAGACGCGAGTAGCTTCGGCTCCGTACAGCGCACCACCTAATCTACTTTAATCCCCCTACTTACCGGGAGAAAACCGGGACCGTCGGACTCAACTTTGTCGGCGCCCACATATGGAACGCTACCTGCTCAATATGGGGAGCAAAAACAAACCAAAAACCCAAACCAAGCAGGGCAAACCAATGACGCGGGAAACAGATATGGCGGAGGAAGATCCCGTGCTTTTGCCAGCCCAAGAGGCAGACTCACAGCCAGCGCCTTCTCCACCACCTACTGACACGGGAACAGATGAATCGCAAGTAGATTATGTCAGACTGGCGATGGAGGTCGCCAGCAGAATCTTACCTGATCTCCAAGAATCCCTATCAAACACTGTAGGCCACACGCTACAATCCTTACAGGCCGCAGTCACGGAACATGGCGCCCGACTGGATGGGGCGGAGCAGAGAATCCAGTCATTAGAGGACACTTACCAAGAGATGAAATCACATTTGAACACTGCATTGCGGAATAACAAACTGCTAAAAGAAAAGGTCGATGACCTAGAAAATCGCTCACGCAGGAACAATTTACGTGTTATAGGCATACCGGAGTCTATCCCTGCGCAAGATCTTATCAAGGTATGTGAAAATGACATCCCGAAAGCGTTTGGCCTGCCAGGGCGATGTAAAGTAGAGCGTGCCCATAGACTAGGCCCAGATCTCCGTTCAGGCACTGACCGAACTGGGAATTCTCTTAATGCGCTGTCGGGAAGACCCAGACCAGTGATAGTGAAATACCTGGACTTTACAGATAAGACGGCAATATTACGTGCATTCAAACAAAATCGCTCGGCCATAGAGTTACACGGCCACAAACTCTTAATATTTGGAGACTATTCAGCAGATGTACAAAAGCGCAGAAGGGACTTTTCCATGATATGCTCAGAATTATATGAACGACACATCCGATTTGCGCTACTGTATCCTGCAATATTAAAAGTGTTTAACCCAGATGGATCGACATCAACATTCTCTACACCAGCGGAAGCACGCGACCACCTAGAGCTTGAACCTCTCAGGCCTCAAAAGCGGGAACCTACTAAAAGACAACAGAGAGAGATTTATACAGAAACGCAAGAATCCAGCGCCTTTGTACACCAGAGACACACGGAGGACTGGCCGGCTTTGGAACCTAGGGAGAAGCACATCCGCCATACCACCCGCGGCCCATTAGAACCAGCTTGAGAACTTGGGACTACATCATATGCATCGTCAACAGGACTTGCAGATAAGATAGTTTACATATTAAGCATCTCCGTTTTTGTTGAAGGCTAATCTAACATGCCCGTTTTCCGATTATTGATTATTAATACTTTATAATAGGGTTTATCTGAAAGATAATGTGCGCAGAAATGTTAAATGTTATATACACCATATTCATGGTCATGATGGGAAGAAGTGAAGTCAAAGACAGCCATAGAGGGGGGAAGCACATTCGTGATCTTATAGCTTCGCCAGGCTGGATTATAATAGTCTATTTAAGATGTTATTATTATATAGTTATTTGTTTTAGAGGGAAAAGGGAAAGGGGAGGGTTACTCCAGATACACAAACTAGTACTCTTCTTCACACTCAATTAAATCGCCATATGAGAATTACATTATGAGAATCATCACCTGGAACGTAAAGGGATTGAAGTCCCCACATAAAAGAATGATGATATTAAGACACCTAAAGCGCCTAAAGGTGGATGTAGCCCTACTTCAGGAGACCCACCTCACGGAGAAAGAAAGTACTAGACTACAAAAATTATGGGTGGGAACAGTATTATGCTCGCCTTCATCACAAGCTAAGGCGGGGGTGATAACCCTACTGCATAAAAACCTACCTTACTCAGTGCAATCTAATTCCTCGGATGATGAGGGGAGGGTCCTGATAACGACCCTCCACTCCCCAACTGACGACATTACTATCTATAATGTATATGGACCCAACGACACTAACACTGCCTTTTATGATAAACTAGGGAAACAATTACAGAAAAATACTAGTAAGAACCTACTGATAGCGGGAGATTTAAATACAGTACATGACAGTATAGAAGACAGGAAGCACTCTCAGGGAATGTCGAAGACATCACGTAGAAGGGACTGCATTCTCCATAACTTCTGCAAAGTACACTCTTTATGCGACGTCTGGAGGGCATTACACCCAGAAGGGAGGGAATTTACGCATTATTCTCATGCACATGACTCTTGGTCGAGACTTGATTACTTCTTACTCTCCGATTCTCTGCAAAGTAGAACTAAACATGTGGGCATCGAGGATCTAGTTATATCAGACCACGCACCCGTCCAACTGATATTAACAGAATCTATGCCAAGAGGTTCTGACTACATATGGAGATTCCCATCCGCTTTAATGGGTAATAGCTTATTTGACATGGAACTACACAAGTGGTGGAAAGAATTCCTAGAGTTTAATGAGACAACTGAAGACACCCAGCTATTATGGGAAACGGGAAAAGCTGTATTGAGGGGGAAAATTATCTCTTATGTCTCACATATCAAAAAACAAACAGAAACGTCCCTGAGACAATGCAGCCATAACTTGAGAGCTTCATACACCGCATACCATAAAAATCCCACCATCCTGAACAAGGAAAAATGGTCTCAAGCTAAGGCTGACTACGAACAATGGGTACATAGAAAAGAATCTATATTTAGATCACGCTTTGAAGCCACATTATTTAAATATGGAAATAAAGCAGGGAGTTTATTAGCCCGTTTAGCGAGGGGACCCTGGCATTCCTCACCCATCTTGGCCATTAAGGGCAATGATGGAACTGTCCACACCACCCCTGACAAAATAAACAGTATATTTAAAGATTTCTATGAACACCTATATCTAAAACATGAGGGAGTTACAGAAGCAGCTACTAATTGGTTGAAACACAATTCTCTACCCGGCATTGACCCTAACGATCTAGAAGTCCTGAACTCAGACATTACAATGGAAGAGGTTTCTGACACCATTAGGAACTTAGTATCCAACAAAGCCCCTGGCCCCGATGGCTACACGGGAGAGTTCTTTAAAATGATGAAAGATTCTATCTTACCTATTCTAACTAAACTCTATAATGAATATTTACATGGACATAATATGTCAACACTTGCAAAAACAGCTTATATCAAAGTATTGCCTAAACCCGGAAAGGATCCACTTTTGGCTACTTCGTATAGACCTATATCACTAATAAATGTGGACATTAAAATTATATCTAAAATCTTGGCAACTAGATTAGCCAAGCTAATGCCACATTTATTACTCCCTGAGCAAGCTGGATTCACGCAACAAAGATCGGCAGTCACTAATATAAGGAAAGTACTGGCAATACTGGATAAACACAAAATGGGACCTAAGGGGGGCCAATCCCCGGCCATAGTGGCTGTTGATGCAGAGAAAGCATTTGATAATGTGGCCTGGGATTGGCTCACTAGAGTACTGGACTCCATTGGGCTCAATGGTCCATTTCGAACATACCTGAAGGCTTTATATGATTCTCCCGTAGCTCAGGTATACACCCCAGGCTTTCTATCGCCTAAATTCACACTTTACAAAGGAACGAGACAGGGCTGCCCCCTGTCACCTTTACTATTTAATTTAGCCATAGAACCTTTGTCCATAGCTATTGCCTCTGATAGGAGTATATCAGGAATCTCTGTAGGAGATGTAGAAGTTAAACACTCATTATTCGCAGATGACTTACTAGTGTTCTTGTCTCGCCCACACTCGGACCTACCAAAATTAATAAAGGTGCTGACTCTTTTTGGTTCCTTCTCTGGCTATAAGGTAAACGTCAGTAAATGCGAAATGCTCTATTTACAAACCCCATGTCATGCTCATCCATGGGTCACAAATCATATCAGAGTAGCTCATCACTCTATCAAATATTTAGGCATTCAGATTGGTAAAACACCAGAATCCATATACAACCTCAACTACCCTACTTTGATAAAACGCATTATTTCAGATCTGAACAGATGGAAAGGCCTGCCTTTATCCCTTATGGGCAGATGCTACTTAATAAAGATGATCTGCTTCCCTAGGCTCTTATACCACCTTCAAACAATCCCACTACTCCTTACACATACAGATATTAATAATATTAACACAGCTTTCCGCAACTTTATCTGGTCAGGAAAAAAAGTAAGGATTGCATTGGACAAGCTAGTACTACCCAAAGAAGATGGAGGAGTGGGATTCCCCGATATTCGACATTATAATCTGGCTTGTCTATTGAGACATTGCATAGATTGGATCCGTCACTCGTCTAGCTTCTCAAATTACAGCCTAGAAGCACAATTATTGAAACCATGGGATTTAAAGAGGACCTTTCACGGTTTTGAATTACTGTAGATAAATACCTCTTGTCCCGGGGTACCCCCCGCTGATGCTGCCACTCTGCCTAGTTTTTTAAAATACAGCTCCTACTCCCCGCTGTGCCCGCCTGTAGTTTTCGCGCTCAGTATGTAAATACTGAGCATCGGTACAGGGAGGAGGAGACGCCGGCATTTCTCAATGGGCGTCTCCTTCTCCCTGGCTGTGCCGCGATCCAATCACAGCGGAGAGCGTCACAGCCAGGGAGAAAAAAAAACCTCACCTTCTCCCTGGCTGTGACGCTCTCCGCTGTGATTGGATCGCGGCACAGCCAGGGAGAAGGAGACGCCCATTGAGAAATGCCGGCGTCTCCTCCTCCCTGTACCGATGCGCGAAAACTACAGGCGGGCACAGCGGGGAGTAGGAGCTGTATTTTAAAAAACTAGGCAGAGTGGCAGCATCAGCGGGGGGTACCCCGGGACAAGAGGTATTTATCTACAGTAATTCAAATCCGTGAAAGGTCCTCTTTAAGTGCTCTCTTACATACCCCTTACTCAGTGGTCCCTAAAACAATAAAAAGCAGTATAATGCTCAAAGATACAATAGCAACATGGAAGGCTGTCAGAAAGATTTTTGGCCTCTCTTACAGAATATCCAAACATCTAAGCCTTTGGAATAATCCTGATTTTCCAGCAGGTATTCACAACAAACAATTTAAAATGTGGTAATCCAATGGGATACAATCAGTTAGAGACATGTGGAATCCATTCACAAGCTCATATTATACATTTCTAGATCTAAAAGAGACATATAGCTTAGATGGTAAACACTACTTAGCCTATTATCAGGTAATGGGTTTTCTGAAGACACATCTTCAATTGACTGCAACGGAATTCACCCAAACTGAATTTGACAACATAATAACCTCAACACATACCAAAATATCAATAGCATATTTATATCAAGAGGTCATGAAAAAACTAACGTTATCTAGAAGGCAAATATTATTTAAGACATGGAATAAAAGGCTTCCTACGCCTATAACGGCGATAAATATTCTCAAGGGATGGAACAATGTAAGGAAGGCAATTTCCAGTGAAATATGGAGGGAAACTCATTTTAAATTCATACATAAAGCCATCTATGCATTTAATTTTAAATTTCGCACCCCTAAAATAGACAAAAGTTATCATGATACATGTCCAAAATGCGGAATGCCAAATGCGGATCTCTTCCACTGTATGTGGGAATGTGAGAAAATACGCAAAATATGGAACCATATAACACAAGAATGTAATGATAAACTCCATTCTAAATTGGAGACCAACTTTGAGGAATTATTATTCCATAACACATCGGCTAAAACTGTACAGGCAATTCATGTTATACTCCTAGCTACTAAAAGATGCATCTTACGTCATTGGATTTCCCCAAAAATTCCAGACACAAAAGAGATCTTCGATCTTACGAAGAAATGTTTATTAGCTGACAAATGGGACATCGAAAAGAAAAATGGACAGACTCACAAGACATTCAGTAAAAAATGGGGTCTCTTTATTGACAAATTTTGTACAAAGGATGAGGCTAAATCACTAATCTAGACAGTGATCTAAACTCTAATATACTCGAGAAGCAGTAATCCTAAGAAAATAGATATAAGAACAAATAATACATGACCATGACGAGGGATCTTAAAATGGAGACTTAGAAAAACGTAATGCAATAATCAACATTATATTAAATACAAGAAGGGATATAATAAAAATACCAAGTGAGAAGATATATACATAAGTATGGACATAACATCTGGATTACAGTTGGGATTAAGGGAGGGAGGGGGCAAATTGTTATGTTAAGATGTTTCTAAAGATAATATGAAAAATGTCATGAACCGGAACATTGTATACCTACCTTTTTGTTATGACAATGTAACATGCATATTTGCTATTTATGACTAATACATTGATGTACAACATGTAACTCTAGCAATTGACAATAAAAATTTTGTTTAAAAAAAAAAAAAAAAAAGTTTAAATGGGTGTTACCAGTTGGGGTGTGTCTCTGCAAAGTCTGTCACTGGCAGCTTTTATTGCATTGTGTCCGACTATGCAGGTACACACCCCAACTGGTAACACGCGGATGTACAGGGTGGGCCATTTATATTGATACACCTAAATAAAATGGGAATAGTTGGTGATATTAACTTCCTGTTTGTGGCACATTAGTATATGGGAGGGGGGAAACTTTTCAAGATGGGTGGTGACCATGGCAGCCATTTTGAAGTCAGACATTTTGGATCCAACTTTAGTTTTCAATGGGAAGAGGGTCATGTGACACATCAAACTTATTGAGATTTTCACAAGAAAAACAATGGGGACCACTTCTAAAATGTGTTCAAAGTGCTGCCCATTGTGTTGGATTGTCAATGCAACCCTCTTCTCCCACTCTTCACACACTGATAGCAACACCGCAGAAGAAATGCTAGCACAGGCTTCCAGTATCCATCAGTTTCAGGTGCTGCACATCTTGTATCTTCACAGCATAGACAATTGCCTTCAGATGATCAAAAAGATAAAAGTCTAAGGGGGTCAGATCAGGAGACCTTGGGGGACATTCAACTGCTACATGATGATGTGTTTCCCTCTTCATGCACTGAAGCTGGCATGTTCCCTGAGTTTTTCCAGCAAGATGGTGCACCACCACATTATGGGTGTCAGGTCCGAGCATTCCTAGATGAACAGTTTCCTGGAAAGTGGATTGGTCATCGTGGGCCAGTTGAATGGCCCCCAAGGTCTCCCAATCTGACCCCCTTAGACTTTTATCTTTGGGGTCATCTGAAGGCAATTGTCTACGCTGTGAAGATACGAGATGTGCAGCACCTGAAACTACGGATACTGGAAGCCTGTGCTAGCATTTCTTCTGGGGTGTTGCTATCAGTGTGTGAAGAGTGGGAGAAGAGGGTTGCATTGACAATCCAACACAATGGGCAGCACATTTTATAAGTGGTCAGAAACTTGTAAATAACTCATGAAAGAATAAAGTTACGTTAAAACCAAGCACACCATTGTTTCTCTTGTGAAATTCTCAATAAGTTTGATGTGTCACATGACCCTCTTCCCATTGAAAAAACTAAAGTTGGATCCATAACGGCCGCCATGGTCACCACCCATCTTGAAAAGTTTCCCCCCTCCCATACACTAATGTGCCACAAACAGGAAGTTAATATCACCAACCATTCCCATTTTATTTAGGTGTATCCATATAAATGGCCTACCCTGTACTTTAAGTGCACACTAATAGTAATTAATTCATAAACTTCTAGTGCAGTAATAGAGGAATGGCACAACATAGCGTCATGATAAAAGATGTCTCAGAATTCTTATTTCATGGGGAATGCAAGTTATTACTGAACAGACATGAGAGGTGGCAGGTCATCCTTAAAAAGAAGGGAATACAGTAAGTCTCCAATTAACAGAAAGGTGAGGGCTGTCAATCACTGAACAGAACCGTAAGTGTTTTGCAGTCTGCAAATTGCGGATCCACAAAACACGGGTACCAGCCATGTGTTCCTCATTTTGCAGAACACACAAGGGCAGTCTTATAATAGAAATGCCTATTCTTGTCTGCAGACATGATCTATATTTTTTTGCGTGGACGCGGAACGGATCTATGGATCCGAATAGCACGCGGTGTGCTGTCTGCATCTTTTGCGGCCCCATTGCAAAGAATGGGTCCGCAAAATTGTGGAACGGATACGGACCCAGAACTACGGTTGTGTGAATTTACCCTTATCCCGAATCTTTTCCCAGAAACCTAAATGTCAATCTTCTCATTACCTCCTGCTCTATAACATGATGCCCGCAGACTAGACTGCATTGTAATAGAATAAATCTAGATTAATAAATAAAGAAATTAAATTAGTTATAAACAAAAGTGAAATTGTCCACCAAGACCTAGATCGGCAGATTGGGAATTAAGAGCTTCATTACTGATTTCCTCAATGAGCTACTAGTGATTACTTTACCAGCCTTATCATCCCTATACAAGCCTTCGGAAATACCGTACTGCCTATGGAGATTTACCAGCAAAATGGTCTTGTGTGATTTCTTAGGCTACTTTCACATTTGCTGTAGTCTTTTCCGGCAAGCTGTTCTGGCGGGGCAACAGCCTGCCAGATCCGTGCTACCGCAAGTCCACCATGCAGGCGGGTGTCTGCTCCGGACCCATTCACTACAATGAGGGCGGGCCGGAGGTCCAGCCACAGCACGGCAAACATGCAAACATACAACATGCTGCGTTTTTTGACCAGTCGCCTTCGGCTTGTTTGCTGTGCTGCGCCAGACCTCCGACCCGCCCCCATTATAGTGAAAGGGGGCCAGAGTGGACTTCTGCCAGCACGGTCGACTTGCGGTAGCCTGTTGGAAAAGGCTACCGCAAGTGTGAAGGTAGCCTTACACATGGAACCTAAATGCAACAATATTCATAAATCTATCATATTACGTCATATATAATCTCGTCTTTATTTAAACACTAGCAGAAAGACCCGGCTTCGGTCTGGGTATATTTCATCTGTTTCACTTAATGTTTGTGTGTGTTGTTAAAAGATATCAACAGTGACTCAACAGCCCCCCCCCCATCCACAGTGACCTGTTTCCTTAAAATGGGACCTCCACAGCAGACCACCCCCTTAACTTTGACCTTCACAGCAGCCTGCCCCTTTAACAGTGAGTTCCACAGCACCTCACCCCCTTGACAGTGACCTCCACAGGGGCCCGCCCCCTTAACAGTGACCTCTACAGCACCCACCCCTTAACACTGACAATAGGTTACAGTCCCCTTAACTGACCACCACCATTCCTGGCCCCCTTCACAGAGACCTCCACAGCGACTGCCCCTTTAACAATGTCACAGTACCCCGCTCCCCTAACAGTGACTGCAACAGTACCCAGCTCCCTCAACAGTGACCTCACAGCCTTAACAGTGACCTCACAGTACCCCGCTGCCCCTTTAATAATGGTCTCCACAGTCCCCTCCTAACCTTAACAGTGACCTCCACAGCAGCTTGCCCCCTTAACAGTAACATCCACAGCACCCTCTCCTTTAACTGTGACCTCCACAGCAGCCTGCCCCTAGGGTGGCCAGAGCTCCGTTTTTAGGCCGGACAGTCTGGCTTTCAGACTCCCTGTCCTCCGTCCGGTGCTGGGCCTGGACGGACAAAGGAAAGTCCTTTTGAACAGCTCACTCT
The DNA here is from genome assembly GCA_900303285.1 of Rhinella marina. NCBI lineage: Eukaryota > Metazoa > Chordata > Amphibia > Anura > Bufonidae > Rhinella > Rhinella marina. Next base: position 55,792 of record ONZH01024586.1, read on the forward strand.
TAGATAGCAGCACTGTGCCGTCTGAGCATGAGCTGCAGAGAGAAAGTCACCCTCCCTCACACAGAAGTATATTTTGACCTTCATTTTTTCAATCCGCGTTGCGGAGTGGGAGAGAGCGTGGCTTGGCAGGACCTGGGGGCGGGGTTTTTAAGTCCTGCTTTTAAGGGTGGCCTGAACTACAGGTTGATTCCATGGTAATTTATGAGGAAACACAGTGGGTAGTAGTGGAAGACAACATCTTTTATTACTACTGAACGGTAAATATGTGAAATTCACATTATATTAGGTACTTATTGATGATGAATTAGTCTAAAGCATAAGTTATATTTATGGTAACCGGAATACCCCTTTAACAGTGTCATCCACAGCATCCTGCCCCTTTAATGCTGACCTACAGCAGTGAAGAAAAATGTCTGACTTGTTATGGAAACCTGGTGTGAAACTGTGTGTGTATGTGGAGACTAAGAGCCTGCAAGCTTCTATTGGCTGATAAGGGACATGTGACCGTGTGTATGGCAGGCTTCTATTGGCTAATGCATTTTTTGGGAATATGTCTGGAACGGTACATCCTAGAGAGCTGGGAACCGGTCTAAAACCTTTCGGATACCTGATGTACCTGTGTGCCAAATTTTGTGGTTGTAAATGCAATGTTGTCCTTTAGGGGACATACGTACATACACTCAGCTTTATATATTATATAATTAAAAATCACAATAAAAACATATATATGCAGCATATGGAACAACATAGCACACCCTGCCTGGGTCTAATAAAGTGCATAGTGCAATATTGCTGTCTATGGTGTCAATCGGCATCCAAATATTATATCATCAGGGACTAGCCCTAATGAGCACCATAAGTCACAAAAGTACGCAATAAATGCAATAATTATAAAAGTGCACAATCCAATATTGTCATAGGTATACATACATACAGGTACTTCTCTGACCCAAGGGAGATGACTGCACCCGGACATATGTTTCGCCCAGCTTCTTCCGGGGGGGGGGGTCAGGGTCCTGTATATCTATGACAATATTGGATTTTGCACTTTTGTGATTTTTGCATTTATTGTGTACTTTTGTTTTTTTGGCACTCACATCAGGCACTACCTCTAATAAAAAGCACCATAAGTACCAAAATCACAAAAGTACACAATAAATGCAAAAATCACAAAGGTGCACAATCCAATATTGTCATAGGTATACAGGACACCCCCCAGAAAAAGCGGGGCGAAACATATATTGTCATAGGTATACATACATACAGGTACTGTTCTGACCCAAGGGAGATGACTGCACCCTGACGTATGTTTCGCCCAGCTTCTTCCACGGGGGGGGGGGGGCATAGTCACCCAATCTTCTTCAGCCAACTGCAGATATGTCCACAAGAGACATGTCACTGCTGAAGCGGATCATGTGACCATGCCCCTAAAGGACGTAAAGAAACCCTGTATCGGAAGACCGAAATGGCAGTGTCATTGGGGCTGGTTGTCTCAGCAACAGAGGCAGTGTGGAGGACAGGTGAGGCTGGGAGAAGGTAAGTATGGTCTTTTCAGTAGGGGAAGCAAGTTGCCGCGACCTGTTAGAAATGATGTATTTCCAGAAAATCCGTAAATACTGGATCCCTATTAACATTTTGGTGGATAAGGCCTCTCCATAACTTTGGCGCATTCAGCGCCAGTCTAAATGTAAGACAGCTTCCTTGCTGACTTACATTTAGACCATTTTCTACGCCTAAAACAGGAGTAGAAAATGATGAATGAGACGGGTCTGACAAAAGTTATTTGCGCCGCAATCTGCACCAGAAATACGCCTAATATAGGCCTATTTCTGGATAATAAATGACCCCCATAGAATCTAAAAAAATCACACAAACTTCTAAGAGAAAATAATTTCTGTTGTTCCGGACTTTCAATAAGTATCCCAGCGCTTCTTTGCTAATAAAAAGCAGGAGCTGAAAAACTTTTCAAAAGATAAAGCAGCAGCATTTGTACTTCATGACATGTTTTCTGTAAAGCATACAAGAAGGCACTAGAATACTGAAGGCAAAGATGTGTCATTGCCTGGATTCTTTCCTTCATTAATTGGGATATTCGTAGTGGAAAGTAAAGGGAAAGAATCTTCTCAGTGAGATGTGCAGGCACTTGTCTGTTAAATTGCTGTAAATGACATGAATCATGGGCTGTGATGAAAGCAGATGCACAACTCAAGGCAAAAACCAAAGACAGCACGCAGGAGTTTAACCTACAGACACTAGTGCATGGAATTCATGGTTCACGAATGAAGGCTCCAATCTAAAGAACTGAACTTTATAACTATGTTAGGTAACTTCATAAGAAACTCAGCCCTTCGGGGGTTTTTTCCAATTTGCAGTCACATCCTTTAAAATAATCATTTATATAGGTAACTGCAATTTTGTAATGTACATTCATTGACAAAACAAATGCACCAAGAAGGACTTGGTAGAATAAAATGAAACTTTCTCTGTGAGAAAGTAATGATGATATATGTAAGTGATTACAATATTAGAGGGAAAGGATAAGTTTATTGGCGAAAACTGTACAATACAAAGGAGGCTCTAGGGGCCTGTTGGGCCGCCTCTAGCCTGGATACAAGATAAGATACGGCTGGGCATGGAGGCATACAAGTTCCATATGGTATCCTATTGCCACATTTGCGGACAGAAGTTGCAGCTGGGCCTGTAGATACTGCATACTTATAGGTTGCTGAACCTGGAGTCCCAACTAGTGCCATAAATGCCTGATTGGCGATAAATCTGGAGACCAAGGAAGCAGGCCAAGGAAGTGTTGCAACCGGTGACTGGCATTCCTGCCTCACTAGCTGTGTGTGTTACTCTGCATCACTGACCTTTTGCCTGTTACGCTAACATTCTGTATACTGATTTTTTCTCTGGCGTGACCTCTTGGTATTTGATTCAGCTAGTTTGTGACCTCCCTTTGCCTGCTGACTTGGTCTCTGACATTATGTTCTGGTTTCACTCTGCTGTGTATTATACTATAGTTTTTGAATTCTGATACGGTTCTGTCTGGTTCTGACCTCTTTCTTTTGCCTTCTATTTACCCTTCTAGGTTAAAACCATGGACTTAATTAAGCCAGGGACCGCCGCCAAGTTGTGGGCCGCCGTTTAGGGCAGACTGTGCAAGTAGGTATGGAGAGTGGTGCGGATGGAGTTCAAGGTTGCACTGTTTCCTACCCTTTCATGACACATATACTGCTATTCTAAAGCTCACATACACATTGGTGTCTTGTTGGCTGAACCCACCGGGCACAGCGGTTCAGCCGATCAGGCAAAATTAATATTTTTGCTCAACCCTTTTATTCTTACGGGCGATAAACCGCCCCTATAGGTGTCTGGCAGAGGCTTTCTGTCCTCTCCCTACTGAATGCATATACACTTTCGGCCAAATGTATACTTGTATGGAGAAGCCAGGAGGGAGTCAGAAGAGATATGTAGGTGTCAGCCAACTGATCATTCATCCGACAGTTACTGAATGTGTATGGCAGTCTTAAGCTTACTACATACACCTACAATACACTTGAATGGAAACCTGTCACATTGAACATGGTGTCCAATCTATATATAACAAGTTAAAGAGCAGGAAGAGCTGAGCAGATTCATCATACAGTACATTCAGTATAACTTGAATTTTATTCATATAAATCTTTCCTTCAGTCCAGTGGAACAGTCATGTTGTATGCATGCCTATAGTATAGACACAGAAAGATTTCAATAAATAAATTACAAATTATACCGAGCCTTTTCCTACAAAACTATATATTAATCTGCTCAGCTTCTCCTGCTCTAAAAGCTAAATTCTCCTGACAGTTTCCCTTTGGTATAGACCTACATCCTCCTGACAGGTTCCCTTTCTTAATATGGGCCTAAATCTTTCTACCAGGTTCTCTCTAGTATGGCTTGTAAATTATGACATAAGGGTTGTAATATGATAAGGCACTTGCCACAAATAACAATATCACATGTAATATGAAGCATGTTGCACGTGGTATTCAGAAATATGGCCTTGCATAAATAACAGAACAATGGAGATGATAGTCCTGGTCATACAATACAAGAACCTTCCAATGTCAAAACCTTCACTACAATAAGCACTTCTTAAATGTTACCTATTAGTTTCTTAGATTATGGCTTGCATATTTTATATCTAAAGTGTCAAGTTATCAAAAAGAATTTCTGCAAATGTTCTTTTCAACAGTTACACTATCTAAACAGTTTCAACAATGGAACATGACAAAAGAAAACCTTCCAGTTGCTATGAATGACTAGTGAGACAAGTGTGCCTGAGGCATTGCTTTAGGTGGTCTAAAGCCATGGCTAGAAATTGCTTTTGACAAGGTACATATAACCATAAAGAGCATTTATTTGATCCTGTTTATGGCATCAATGATAACACACACTTCTATATGCATGTTAATATCAATGCAACACTGCTAAAGCAGAGAGCCCTGTGACTGCTATGAAAGTGCTGTGTCATATGAATAATAGACAGCAGATTAAATAAGAAGGAGACTACATAGAATAAATGAATAAGAGATACGGTGCCTTGAATAAGTATTCATACCCCTTTTCCACATTTTTTTCATGTTACACCCACAAACTTAAATGTATTTTACTGGGATTTTATGTCATAGACCAACATAAAGTAGTAAGCATGTGTGAAGTGAAAAGAAAACAATATATGGTTACAATACATTTTAAACATCTTTCATAATGTAGCATGCATTTGTATTCAACCCGAGTCAATACTTTGTAGGATCACCTTTCGCTACAATTACAGCTGCAAGTCTTTTGGGGTACATATGTCTCTAAGAGCTTTGCACATCTAGAGGCTGAAATTTCTGCCCATTCTTCTTTACAAGATATCTCAAGCTCAGTCAGATTGGATGGAGAGCGTCTGTGAACAGCAGTTTTCAAGTCTTGCCACAGATTCTCAACGGGATTTAGGTCTGGACTTTGGGCATTCTAACACACATGGATATGCTTTGATCTAAACCATTCCATTGTAGCTCTGGCTGTATATTTAAAGGTCATTGTCCAGCTGGAAGGTGAATCTCCACCCCAGTCTCAAGTCTTTTGCAGCGTACAACAGATTTTCCTCCAGTATTGCCCAGTATTTAGCCACATCCATCTTTCCATCGACTCTCATGACAGCTTCTCTGTCTCCTCTGAAGAAAAGCATCCTCATAGCATGATGCTGCCACCACCATGTTTTACGGTAGGGATGGTGTGTTCAGGATGATGTGGAGAGTTATTTTTCCACCACACATAGCGTTTTGCATTTAAGCCAAAAAGTTCCAACTTCTGTCTCATCTGGCCAGAGCACCTTCTTCCACATTTTTGCTGTGTCCCCTACATGGCTTTTCAGAGACTGCAAACGGGACTTCTTATGGCTTGCTTTCAAATTCTTCTTGCCCCTCTTCTATAAAGGCCAGATTTGTGGAGTACACGACTACTAGTTGTCCTGTGGACAGATTCTACTACCTCACCTTTGGATCTCTACATATCTTGGTAGGTTTGCAGTTGTTCTATACTCCTCCTATTGTCAGATGAAGGAACGAACAGTGCTCCGTGACATGTTCAGTGCTTAGGTTAGATTTTTATAAACTAACCCTGCTTTACACTTCTACAACTTTATCCCTGACCTGTCTGGTGTGTTCCTTCATTTTCATTATGCTGTTTAATCACTAATGTTTACTAACAAACCTCTGAGGCCATTATAGAACAATTATACTGAGAATAAATTACACACAGGTGGACTGTATTAACTAATTAAGTGACTTTATTTAGGGGTATCAGAGTACAGGGGACTGAATACAGATGCACACAACACTTTTCAGATTTTTATTTATTACAAATTTTGAAAACCAGGTATTTTCACTTCACAGACACGTGTTACTGTCTGTTGGTCTATAATATAAAATTCCAATAAAATACATTTATGTTTGTGGGGGTAATGTGAAAAATTTTGAAAAACTTCAAAGGGTATCAATACTTTTTCAAGGCACTGTATTTAGATAGATATACAAAGAGATAGATAGATAGAGAGAAAAGCAGACAGAGATGACAGCTAGTTAGATGGTAGATACAGATAGACAGGCAGATAGATAAAAGATATATATTAGATATATATTAGATATATAGAGAAATATAGATGGGTAGATAGATAGATAGATAGATAGATAGACAGATAAAAGATATGTACATAGAGAGAAATGCAGATGGAGATGACAGCTAGACAATAGATACAGATAGACAGAAAGACAGACACAGTAGATAGGGACATATGGACAGACAGATATACATTTACATAGAAACAAACAGATAGATATTTGGCCTGATATCTATTCAGCAATACACAGACAGATGGACAGACATAGACAGACAGAAACAGTGGATAGAGACGCACTGGCATACATATAGACGGATACATATTTGGCTGATATATATTCGACAATTATTACAAACAATCCCAGTGACATAAAGGAAACAATACAATCTGTTGAGCGTCTTCTCAGCTGAGACTGTTTATTCAGGCACGATACAGCAACATGTCTAGACACTCAACCGCCATTCCCCTAAGGTAGGGATTACCACACGAGTTCTCATTGTGCTGCCATGTACCTTGCTTACAATAAATGGCAAAAGTCCCTTGAAACCCAAAACAATAAACTGAAAATAAACACCCGTGTGATCTAGTTATCAAGAAAAGCAGGATGGAAAAACACTTGTATAAGAATAGGCTCCAGTGTTGTCTTTAAACACTCGGCATCTGTTCAGGCTGAACACAGCAGTCACACACATCTCTGCAACCAGTCACTGGCCGTGTGGTCTATATTGATCGTTCATGCTTGTTTCTTTAGCATTGGGACATTAAAGAGGACCTATCAGCACTCCCAACATGCTTGTTTTAATAGTTTAATGTATTCTCCATGTAATAACAATTCTGGAACATCTATTCTTATGGCTCTATGTTGTGCCATTCCTGTATTATTTGCACTAGAAGTTATGAATGAATTGCTATTTGTCTTCAGTAAAGGAACAGAGGGGAGGTGACCAGTTGGGTGTGTCCCTGCACAGACTGACTCTAGCCAATCAGTGCTGCCATGTTCAGACTGTGCAGGTACACCCCCTAACTAGTAACCTCCCCTCTGTACTCTTACTGCAGACTGCTAGCTATTCATTCATAACTTCTAATGCAAATAATAAAGAATGGCACAACATAGAGCCATAAGAATAGATGCTCCAGAATTGTTATTACATGAGGAATGCATGAAGCTATTAAAACAGGCATGTCAGGAGTGGTGACAGGGCTTCTTTAAGCAGATTTTGGAAGGAAGCATCTCACTATAGATTTTCTTTTAATAATATAAATTAACCAGCTTGTGTATTCTGCAGTGAGATACAAAACTCCCTTTTGTAGTTAAAGGGTTTGTCCCATGAAAAATATTCTGTGATTTTCAAACCAGCACCTGGATCTGAATACTTCTATAACTGCATGTAAATAAAAATGCTAGCTACTGAGTTAATCAATGAAATCTATCTGTATAGCGCCACCTGCTGTTTGCTCTTTTTCTAACTTCTCTGTCCAGCTCACTGAGATGGAAGCACATGCTTGGTTCCATCCTTCAACTGCTACCAGCTGCAGCAGAAAGGACACATTCCTGAGAAAGGATAGCTAACAGCTTGAAATAAACCTAGTAGCAATTGGAGCAATGAATGGGGAGATCTCTAAATCCATGTGAGGTACAGGGCTGGTTCTAGCTTTGTTAGAAAGAAATTATCATGTACTAGATTATGTATGATTTTAATGTTTTACATTATTCATGGGATAACCCCTTTAAGGCACAGAAATAATACACAGCTACTTGTTTTAATGTGGTTTTCTGTTTTTTGGATGTTGATGACCCATTGTCAAGGATAGTCCCAATATGGGTGAATTTTAATGATCATCAGTAAAGGTTACGTTTTACACTGGTGAAGGTACTCTGTGATTATACTATCCTCAAGATAGGTCCTCTATACCAGATCAGTGGGAGCCCGACATCCGGCACCTAAACCAATCAGCTGTTTTCAGCAGCTGAAGCTAAACAGTGGATGGAGCCAAAAGCAAAGAATGGGAACTGCGCTGCAGTACGCCAGCATGGCCACTATACAATGAACTGATCCTTCTGCTTCCAGCTCCATTCATTTTTTGTTTTGTGGCGCAGGTGGCTGCCAAAATCAGCTGATCCTAGGGGTGCCAGGTGATGGACCCCCAAAGATCATCAATAACACCAAGCTGAAAACCCATTTAAGTGTAATTGTTTCTTATTGACTTTAACCCCTTCAACCCCGGGCCTGTTTTCACCTTCCTGCCCAGACCATTTTTTGCAAATCTGACATGTGTCACTTTATGTGGTAATAACTTTGGAACGCTTTTACTTATCCAAGCCATTCTGAGATTGTTTTCTCGTCACATATTGTGCTTCATGACAGTAGTAAATTTGTGGCAAAATATTTCATTTTTATTTATAAAAAAAATACCGAATTTAGCAAAAATTTGGAAAAATTACCAAATTTCCATTTCTCTACTTCAAAATACATAGTAATACCTCCAAAAATAGTTATTATTTTACATTCCCCATATGTCTACTTTATGTTGGCATAATTTTATAAATGCTTAGAAGTTTAGAAGCCATTTTTCACATTTTCAACAAAATTTCCAAAACCATTTTTTTAAACACCAATTCAGATATAAAGTGATTTTGAGGGGCTTACGTAGTGGAAACCACCCATAAATGACCCCATTTTAGAAACTACTTTTTTGGGAAAAGTGCGCTTTTTTTTTTTTTTTTTTAACTTGAAACTTTTATTTTTCACTTTTTTTCACCACTTTTAGGGGTCTGATCCCCTTTACAATGCATTACAATGCTTCTGCATTGTAATGCATTGGCTGTAAGTGTATTACTCAATGTAATACACTTACAGCCTGCTTCCTGTGAGATCCAGGGGCCTGGATCTCACAGGCTCGCAGGGATGGCAGCCAAGGAAGGCATCGGGCTGCCATCCAAGCCACCGGGTCCCCGTCACAGCAGCGCAGGGACCCGATGGACTCTCTCTGCCCACGCCCGCATCGCATGTGCCGCGGTCAGCGCTGACCGTGGAACATTGAGGGTTAATACGCCCGCATCGGTGTTTTCACCGATGTGGGCGTACGCAGCAGGGGTCCGGCTACAGGGAACAGCCGGCCCCCTGCAGCTGATCGGGCAGGCGCAGCTCCTGCACCCGCCCGATCAGCGCGCCATTGTACTACGGCGCTGGGCGTCAAGCCCCTTCACGCAGCACCGTACTATTGAAGGGGTTAACAAGAATAAACAAATCATAATGACTAAAAGGCCTAATAATAGACAAAAAATAAAGTACAACTCAAAATAAATAAACAGTCCCATTCCTGCCTTCCCCCAGGGTTAAAAGTGGATGAGCTTCAGAAATGTAACTGATTCAGACGGACAACGCAGTACCAAGGGAGTGACAGAGTGGTCAGAAGACAAGCCGGGGTCAGAGCAATGAGTAGTCCAATAAGCACAGGAACCAGGAACACAGCTAGTGGCTTAGAGACTATCACTGGCACTGGTGTATGGCCAGGATGGGTTTAACCCCTTCCCGACCAGCGCCATACATGTACGGCGCTGGTGCGGCGGGCGTCATGGCCGGCAAGTCTCTGCTGTTTCTTACCGCAAGAGACTTGCCGCTACTTACTGCCATCGGCGGCGTCTTCTAGGGCCTTCTGATGCCGTGATCACACGTGATCACGGCATCTAGTTGCGTCTCAACCCGGAAGCATTCGCTTCCGGGTGGTGTACAGACGCCCCGAGTGGCCAATTGGGGTGTCTGTACACCATATGAAAACTGTAATCCTCGCTGGTGAGAATTACAGTTTTCAAACTGCAATTCTTATTCTGGCCAATAGATGGCAGGCCAGGATAAGAAATGCGCAATTATGGGATTTACCTCCATCTAGTAAATCCCTGATTGCTCATAAAGAAAAAAAAAACACAATACATCAGCTCATATTTGAGCTTTAAAATAGTCAGAAAAAAAATTTAAAAAAATGTTAAAAAATATATAAAAAATAAAAAATATATAAAAATTCAAATCACCCCCCTTTCCGTATAATGAAAAAATAAATACCTAAATATCAATAAATATAGACATCATGGGTATCACCATGACCGAAAACGCCCGTACTTTTAAAATATAAAAAAAAATTCCAATACGGCGAATTGTGTGGCGGAAAAAAGCGTCCAAATGGCGCTTTGCCGTTTTTCGTCACTTTTGTTTCTAAAAAAAATTAAATAAAAAGTGATCAAAAGGTCATACACACCCCAGAATGGTATCAATAAAAACTTCAGATCGCCCCGCAGAAAATGAGCCCCCATACAGCTCTGTACACATAAATACCAAAAAGTTATAGGGGTCAAGATATGACAGAAAAAAAAAAGGGCAACTTTCTAATTATTTTATCACTATCAAAACGCAGGAAAAACTATACATATTAGGTATTGCCGGATTCGTACTGACCAGTAGAATGAAAGTAACGGGTCAGTTTTAATGCACAACGAACGCTGTAAATAAGAAACCCGTAGAACTGTAGCGGAATAGCGTTTTTTTGCAATTTCACCTGATTTGGAATTTTTTTCCCGCTTCCCACTACACCATATGCAATATTAAATGGTGGCGTTGGAAAGTACAACTTGTCCCGCAAAAAACAAGCCCTCATACAGCTATGTGAACAGAAAAATAAAACAGTTATGGCTGTTTGAAGGCAGGGAGCGCAAAACGAAAATGCATAACCGAAAAAACCTCCGGGGGTGAAGGGGTTAAATAAATACAGCACAGAGTCCATGGAACGGAACCTGATAGGTCATGACTCGGTACTCCATTAGTCAGAACACTAGCACACAGTAATAGAGCAGCTGAGCAATCAGCTAACTGTTTTAATCTACTCTACTGAGGATTGTGCCGCTGGAGCCCAGGCAGGTAAATTTATTACACTTATATAGTGCTAACCATATTTTTATGATTAAAAGCTTTTGATTGTTGACAGACCTTTTAGGAAATCTGAGGGAGGATTGTAACTTTGTACCATTAGAAAGTGGTATTAGAGGAATATTGCCTTTGTGGGTGGGGAGGTCAATAAGAGTCCTTCAATGGCTAGTGGGGTACGAGCACTGTTTTCCACAAGAACTGATAAAGGGATTGTAGGGATTGTGTGTATTCTGGCCATGACAACCTAGAGGAAGGATTATGTTTTTCAACATTTCAAGTCTCATAATGCTTTGCTGTCTTTTATATATTATACCACAAGCCCGAAGCCATGATATTAATGAGGACATGGCAGCTCTTTTTAAATGTTGGCTTTAGTAAATACTCAAAGGGGTTGGCCATTCTCTGGCTACTTGTGACCAATGTGTATATCAGATGACTATATGGCACTTAATAATTTTATCTTTGTTGACATTATGTTCCATTTAATATATGTCATAATGTCCCTTTGTTTGGCAAGTCTTTTGTGCTATTCACACAGAGATCCTGTCCATAAAATGTATGAATAAATTAGCCACTGGGGCATTACCATCCATCTTGCCAATATGATACGTGCCTACTCTGCCTGACACTCTTCACCCTATTGACAAGGGGAATGGTAATGCAACACATTAAAAAGAGGACATACAGAGGAATGCCACAATGAAGAGTTTTAGAAAAGATGATACAGAATTCTTAATTTTAGCATAAAATGGACATGTGCAGGTATTTATTTTGGGTTGACAGAATGCGTAGCATTTGGTAATGGAACATTAGTGGGCTGGTTCAGTGCATTTACCAGAGTATATTATAGACTTTTAATCTTTGAAGGGGTTGTCCAGTTTTTTCTAAGTGGTGGCCTATTCCCACAATAGGCCATCACTAGCTGATAGGCAGGTGTCCGGCAACCCACACCACAGGGGATCAGCTGTTTCGCTGTAGTTCTGTCACCGGAACTGGGCACCGGAACTACACAGCACCGTTAACACTGTAGTGAACAGCGTTTGTCACTGTGGCACTGCTCCCATTGACTTTATTGGGAGCAGTGTTGCAGTGACGAGCATTGTCCAATACAATGTTGATGGTGCCATATGGTTCCAGCGATGGAGCTACACTCAAACAGCTGATTGGCAGCAGTGTGGGATTTCGAACCCCCTCCTATCAGCTAATGGTGGCCTATACCGAGAATAACCTTTTTAATTATCAATTTGTATTTACTATCCATAATTTAGCATCACATGTTGTTTCAGTTACAGGAATGAACCCACACACCAATCTTTACAACCTTACTACATTACACATAAAACTATGAGTGCAAGTGTATTTCTAAAATACTGCAAAAATCTTAGAATACAGAATTTCTGAACATCATTAGATACGTATTCTTTTTATTAGTATTAGTTTCTGTAGTAACACTAGTATATTAGAAGTGTATGTTATCTCTTCCTTACACATTTACCGAGATTTGGAAAGTCTTCAGGCCCTTTCACTTTTTCACATTGTGTTACAATGTTGCGGCCTTGTGCTAAAATCTAAAAAGAATTCTAGTTTTTCCCTCAGTACCCCACAATGAGAAACTGAAAACAGAATTTTAGAAATCTTTACTAATTTATTAAAAAGGAAAAACTAACATCTTGCACTGACAGAAGTATTCAGACCCTTTACTCAGTACTCAGTTAAAGCACCTTTGGCAGAGATTACAGCCCCCGGTCTTCTTGGGGAAGGTGCCACAAGGTTTGCATACCTGGATTGGATGGGGAGCATTGCTAGACAGCCATTTTCAGGTCTCTCCAAAGATGTTTGAATAGATTCAAGTTAGGGCTCTGGCTTGGCCACTCAAGGACATCCACAGAGGTGTCCCTAAGCCACTACTGTGTTGTCTTGGTTGCATGATTAGGGTCATTGTCTTGTTGGAAGGTGAACCTTCAGCCCAGTCTGTGGTCCAGAGCACTCTAGATCAGATTTTCCTTACAAATATCTCTGTCCTTTACTCCATTTAGCTTTTCCCTCAACCCTGTCCCAGCTGATGAAAAACATCCCCATAGTATGATGTTCCCACCAATATGCTCAACTGTAGGGATGGTACTGGGCAGGCGCTGGGCAGTACCTGGTTTCGTCTAGACGTGCCTTTTAGAATTGAGACCAAAAAGTTCAATCGTGGTTTAATCAAACCATTGAATCTAGTTTCTTACAGATGGAAAGTCCTTTAGGAGCTTTAATGCAAAATCCACTTTGCCTTTTATGTGTCTTTTACTGAGATCTGGCCACTCTGCCATAAAGCGCAGATTGGTGGTGTGCTGGTTGACTTTTTGAACGTTCACCCATATGCACACAGGATCTTTGGAGCTCAGTCAGAGTGACCGTTCAGTTTTTGGTCACCTCTCCTACCAATGCCCCTATCTTCTGATTACTTAGTTTGGTGGGACGGCCAACTCTAGGAAGAGGTTGTCCTGGTTGTTCCAAACATCTTCCATTTAAGAATTATGGAAGCCATTGTGTTCTTGGGAACTTTCACTGCAGCAGAAATTTTTTGTACACTTCTCCAGATCTGTGCAGGAGCTAAATTTAAAGTGACATAGCAAAGAGTTTTTACTTTTTAATAAATTTGCAACAAATTCTAAAATTCTGTTTCATCTTCTTGTTAAGAGCTGCTGAGTGCAGGTTGTTGGAGGGAAAACTTGATTTTTTTTTAATTTTAGCCCAAGGCCACAACATAATGTGAAAAAAGTGAAAGGGTCTGAAGACTTTCCAAATGCATTCTACCTCTGTCTGTTTCAGCCTGTACCCTACAACAATCTGAGTAGTAAATTACATGACTTTACTATGACCACCCACCAGCTACATGGGTTATGCTGAAGTGCTCTTTAAGGGGTATTCTCATCTCATATACTTATGGCATATACAGAGGATATGCCATCAATGACAGATGTGGGTACCACCTCTGGGATACAACCCACCCCTATCTCTAGAACCGTACTCCCCCATATCACTGGCTGCTGCATCCAGGCTGTAAAAGGTTGCCAGATTTACAGAAACAGTCAAGCAATTTGTGCCACATTATTTCTGAAGCTCCCACAGAACCGCTGGGACCCGCACCTATATCCAGTACGGAGCGCGGAGTGCTGTGCCTGGAGGACCCCGGGTTTCCGGGGGTCCGGCCACCACCAGGCGCAGCTCCCCGCTGCGCTCATAGAAATGAATGGAAGCGCAGCGTGCAAGCGCGACCACCGCTCCCATTCATTTCTATGGAGCCGACGGAAGTAGCCGAGCCAGCACTCGGCTATTTTCGGCGGCCCCATAGAAATAAATGGAGGGCGGCTGCGCATGCGCAGTGCGTCCTCATTCAGTTCGGGGGCTCCGTTCTGGATATAGGTGCGGGTCCCAGCGGTGGGACCCGCACCTATAAGACAATGGGGGCATATCCTAGCGATATGCCCCCATTGTCTAAAATGAGAATAACCCTTTAACAAATACACCACCTACTGCAGTAATCTTAATAGGATTACTTACTACTGAACAGAAAGCAGGTCAGGATGGGAATTTCTTAGGACTACTGGCGACCACAGTAGTTCTTACTGACAAGTCACAAAACACATGAGAGGTTATTAAGACACCAGGGGTTAGTATTTTAATCTTGTATAGTAATGCATAGATTCTCTACAGCTCCATGCTAAGGAGCCAATGTCCTTAGTGTAGAATTCTTCTTCTGGGTCTGTATGGGTGCGTTCACACAACAGCAAATTTTAGAACATGTCCTACTATTATCTGTTTTAAGGACAAGAATAGGAATTTTTCAACAGGGCCTTCAAAAAGTGCGGGATGCACACGGGCCGCATATGTATTTTGTGGATCTGAGATTTGTGGACTGCAAAATGGATACGATTGTGTGAATGCACCCGAATGCATCTGTAAAACAAAACATGAAGCTTTCCATTATGAGCCTATAGCCTACTATGAGCAAAGTGTTATGGCTATGTAGAACTTCATCATCATAATCTAATACTATCAAAACACCCAAAACATATCTAAAAAATTACAACACTGCAAAATAGTATACTTCTGGCCTCATCACATATGCAGCTCTAGCTCTGAATACAGTCTCGGATAACATAGACATCCCCTTCCCTTTGTAAGCACACAAGAGGTTAAGCGTAATATATACTACAAAACAAAACTGCAATACACAAATAATTTGATAATTCTGCTTTCAATAAAAGGATAACCTCACTAAAAATGCCGTTAATGCAGTATATACTTATGCATGCAAGAGCATAACCATATAGGCATCAATCAGGAAAATGTAAATTAAGGTCCAGAATATTAAAACAGCTCTAATGATCAAGAAATTACAGTCTTAATGGCCTCGGATTACTTACAGAATGTACCCACCCAAGGCTAGGTTTACATCTGTGTCAGATGCTCCGCTAGAAGTCTCTATTGCCAATAGCGTAAAATAGCAGGAGAAAATTGTGCATCCTAAAAAAAAGCTGATCGGTGAGTGTGCCGAGAGCCAGATCCCCACCAAACTAAAGTTAGGCCATCAATTTTAAAAGCCTGGATAACCACGTTAATGATAAATCACCTGTGACGGTGTGTCTACAGCTTCTATCCAGACCTATATGTTTCCATGGTAACAGACTACAAACTCTTTATGGTCTAATCCATAATGTCACCTATCTGCCCCCTGCTTCTTGCTAACCTATGAAGGGTAGTAGTAATTATAAACAGATAGAAGGGAGTAGAGCTTCAGTATCAGACTACATGCATGAAAACATATAGGCCTTTTCTTATATTGCCCTGTGGTGTCCCTTCTGGGGAACTGTGCATTTGGTACCATTTACCCACAGATTACAATTGATTGTTGAGGGTTCCAGCAGTGGGACACACTGCAATCCATTTAAAGGGGTTATCCAAAGCCTATAATGTCCCCTCTAATGCCCAGGACCCTCACACAGATTGTACTTACCTTGCTCCCTGGCACCCCATTGCTTCTGATGCCCACACAGCCACCGCTGCAGCTCTCCGTCTTACGGATCAAAACATCTAGTGACGGGGAGGAGGGACGGAAGCTATTAGCAGGCGGCAACATGGACAATAGTTCCTAGCATCAACCTCGATGCTAGGAAGGCTCGTCCCTGTCGCGGCCTGCTATTGGCTGCCCAACTCCCCCCCTTTATGTTTTGATCTGTGAGATGGGGAGATGCAGTGGTGGCCGTACGGCCATCAGAAGCGACGCGGGTGCTGGGCAGCAAGGTAAGTACAACCTGTGTGAGGGTCCCAGCAAATAGAGGGGGCATTATGGGCTTTGTATAACCTTGTTAAGATGGATTGATAGTAGTAGACATACTCTTTAATTAATGGAATGGTGGGTACTCAAAGACAGAAACATATCACAATTTTGTAAAACATGTAGACATAAATCCACAGATCATCACAATCAAACCATGACTATTGTGGTTTCATTACTGGTGCCACATAGTGACATAGTTCTGCTAATCACAATTTTTAAAATGATGAGATTCCTAGCACACACATTGTCTAAGCCCACTAGTCACTTCATTGTGGGATGTGGCCCAGAAATAAGGGGGTGAGACTGGAGGCAGGAGTGATGTCAGGCTCTGCCACAGGTGCCGTAGGAGTTCGCATAAAACACGGGGCAACTAAAAGACAGTAGGATGCAGTATGAAAATACCCTAGTATGGAGAAAATTTGGAGTAGGAAGTTTCTTTCATTTCATTGATATTAACCCCTTAATGACCAGGCCATTTTGCACCTTCGTGACCAGACTTACTTTTGAAAATCTGACATGTATCACTCTATGTGGTAATAACTTTGGAACACTTTTACTTATCCAGGCCATTCTGAGATTGTTTTCTCGTGACACATTGTACTTCATGACAGTCATAAATTTGAGTCAATATATGTCACCTTTATTTATGAAAAAATCCCAACTTTACCAAAATTTTTGAAAAATTCACAATTTTCAAAATTTCAATTTCTCTGCTTTTAAAATTTAAAGTGATACCTCATAAAATATTTATTATTTAACATTCGCCATATGTCTACTTTATGTTTGCATCATTTTGTAAATGTCATTTTATTTTTTGGGACATTAGAAGGCTTAGAATTTTAGAGGCAATTCTTAAAATTTTTAAGAAAATTTCCAAAACCCACTCTTTAAGGACCAATTCAGATCTGAATTCAATTTGTGGGGCTTACATAGTAGAACCCCCCATAAATAATCCCATTTTGGAAACTACACCCCTCAAGTTACTTAACACTGATTTTATAAACTTTGTTAACCCTTTAGGTATTCCACAAGAATTAAAGGAAAATAGAGATGAAATTTCAAAATTTCACTTTTTTGGCAGATTTTCCATTTCAGTCCATTTTTTCTTTAACACATCTAAGGTTAACAGCCAAACAAAACTCAAATATTTATTACCCTGATTCTGTGGTTTACAGAACACCCCACATGTGATGGTAAACTGCTGTATGGGCGCATGGCAGGGCGCAGAAGGAAAGGAGCGCCTTATGGTTTTTTGAAGTCAGATTTTGCTGGACTGGTTTTTAGACACCATGTCCCATTTGAAGCCCCCCAGATGCACCCTATAGTACAAACAATCAAAAACTGACCCCATTTTGGAAACTACGGGATAAGATGACAGTTTTCTTGGTACTATTTTGGGGTACATATGATTTTTAATCGCTCTATATTATTTTTTTTGGGAGGCAAGGTAACCGAAGAATGGATGTTTTGGTACTTTTTATTTTTTGTTTTTTATAATGTTCATCTGACAGGTTAGATCATGTGGTATTTTTATAGAGCAGGTTGTTACAGACGCGATGATATCAAATATGTCTACTTTCTTTGTTTGTTTGTTTCAGTTTTACATAATAAAGCATTTTTGAGAAAAAATATGTTTTTGTGTCTCCATTTTCTGAATGCCATATCTTTTTTTATTTTTCTTCCGATCGTCTTGTGTAGGGGCTCATTTTTTGCAAGAAGAGTTGAAATTTTTATTGGTACCATTTTTGGGTAAATATGATTTTTTTATTATTCATTATTACACTTTTTGGGGCAAGGTGACCCAAAAATTGGTAATTTTGGCGCAGCTTTAATTTATTCATTTTTACTACGTTCACCTGAGGGGTTAGGTCATGTGAGATTTTTGTAGAGCAGGTTGTTACGGACGTGGCGATACCGAACGTGTACTTTTTTTTATTTATTTAAGGTTTACACAATAATATCATTTTTGAAACAGAAAAAAAATAATGTTTTAGTGTCTTCATAGTGTGAGAGCTAGAAAACAAAACTTACACACATGAAAGGTAATCAAAACCATATACATAGCCCCTATTCAGTGAGCACCAGACTTAGAAAGATAATTACAACCTACAAAAAGCAACAAGTCCACTAGGCTCATAAATATAGTTTTTATTGAAAAAATTCATAAAATATACATTAAAAGGAGATAAAGACAGAGAGTTCACAAAAAACAGTGTGACTCCCCTAGACCAACCAGATCCTCTCCATACATATTAGGGCGGTAGAATAACATCTAATTTATACTGTCATATCAATATATAGCACATGGTGCACCCTCATATATTAAGGAGAAGTAAATACCATTACAATCGTCCCCAAAAATGAGACAACAAGTCTCATATCTTATTAGATCCTGTGCACCAAAAGTAAATAACATCCAAACATAGACAGCATAATACGATGTCAATCAATGTAAAAAGCTTACCCACGGAGGAAAAAGTCAGTCCAGGAGAGCCACACACCCCAACACACGTTTCGGCCCCACGCCTTCCTCTGGGGGTTCACAGTAAATAATGGTATTTACTTCTCCTTAATATATGAGGGTGCACCATGTGCTATATATTGATATGACTGTATAAATTAGATGTTATTCTACCGCCCTAATATGTATGGAGAGGATCTGGTTGGTCTAGGGGAGTCACACTGTTTTTTGTGAACTCTCTGTCTTTATCTCCTTTTAATGTATATTTTATGAATTTTTTCAATAAAGACTATATTTATGAGCCTAGTGGACTTGTTGTTGCTTTTTGTAGGTTGTAATAGTGTGAGAGCTGTAGTTTTTTTTATTTTTTGGGCAATTGTCTCAGGTAGGGGCTAATTTTTTGCGGGATGAGATGACGGTTAGATTGGTACTATTTTGGGGGGAATACGCCTTTTTGATCGCTTGGTATTACGCTTTTTGTGATGTAAGGTGACAAAAAATGGCTTTTTTGACATAGTTTTTATTTTATTTTTTTTACTGTGTTTATCTGAGGGATTAGGTCATGTGAGATTTTTGTAGAGCAGGTTGTTACGGATGTGGTGATACCTAACATGTGTACTTTTTTTATTTATTTAACGTTTACACAATAATATCATTTTTGAAAGAAAAAAAATCATGTTTTAGTGTCTCCATAGTCTGAGAGCTGTAGTTTTTTTTATTTTTTGGGCGATTGTCTCAGGTAGGGGCTAATTTTTTGCGGGATGAGATGACAGTTACATTGGTACTATTTTGGGAGGAATACGCCCTTTTGATCGCTTGGCATTACGCTTTTTGTAATGTAAGGTGACAAAAAATGGCTTTTTTTTACATAGGTTTTATTTTATTTTTTTTACTGTGTTCATCTGAGGGGTTAGGCCATGTGAGATTTTTGTACAGTAAGTTGTTACGGACGCGGCGATACCTAACATGTCTAGGGTATTTTATTATTTTATTTTATTTATTTTTACTCAGTTATAAATGTGCATATATGGAAAAAATTATTTTTTTTTTACACTTTTTTTTCTTTTTACACTTTTTTGACTCAGACCCACTTGGTTCTTGAAGATCCAGTGGATCTGATGTCTCTATAATACACTGCAGTACACAATATAGTGTAATGCAGTGTATTTTTACTTTACACACTAAGCCTGATCAGGCTCCTGCCTTTAGCAGGAGCCCAGTCAGGCTTGATATACCATGGCAAGCCGGATGGCGTCCGGTTGCCATGGTAACCATCGGGACGCTGCCACAGGAGAGCAGCCTCCCGATGGGAGGGGGAGGAAGCTCCCTCCCTCTCTTCTGGCCACACCATCGGTGCGCTGCCAGCGCACCGCAGCGCCCAATGGGGGAGAGAGGGAGCTTCCTGCCTGTTAACCCCTTCCATGCCGTGGTCCCTACGGATCGCGGCATGGAAGGGGTTAAACAGCAGACATCACTGCCAGCAGCGATGTCGGCCGTTACATTAGATTGTCAGCTGTATGTTACAGCTGACAATCTAATACCGCTCGCCATCCTGAAACTTGGGGGGGAATAAACTGGGGAAGGGGGAGGCAAATACTTACCAGCGGCAGCGGAGGACGGCGGGTGGACGGTAGCTTGGGGGTCCGCTCGGCCATCCTGAAATATTACAACATAGCAGCGCAGCCCCGATGTCCTCAAGGACATCGGGGCTGCGCTGCTGAACTCTGCGATTGGTCAGTCAAATCTGACTGACCAATCGCAGGGGTTCTAAGGCAGGGACCACTGTGATTGGTTCCCTGCCGGATGTCCAGGACAGCTCTGCTGTCCGTGACACCCGTTTACAAGCAAGTGTCACCGCAAGTGTACTTGTGGTGACACTTGGAGCTCATGACGTACTGTGAATGTCATGATGCGGTAACTAACACCACATCATGACGTACATAGTAAGTCATCAGTCACTAAGGGGTTAAAGGAGTTGTCCGGGCTTTTTCTACTGATGACCGATCCTCCGGATAGGTCATCAATATCAGATCGGCGAGGGTCCGCCATCTCCCTTCTCTCCTTCTACTCGCTGCTGTATGTCTATGGCAAAGCAGAAGCAGACAAGAAGAGAAAAGGGAGACGGCATGTGCACACTGCACGCTGTCTCCTGATACAGCTGATCAGTGGACCCCCAGCAATCTGATATTAATGACCTATCCTGAGGATAGGTCATAAACAGAAAAAGCCCAGAGAACCCCTTTCATGCTCCTATGAGCTCCCTTGCCCTGCACTGGATCACGCAGGGCAAGGGCTCTTTTGTTTATAAACACACACTGCCAAGCGGAGGCTTCCGCCCAGCAGTATGTTCGGTGATGTCACCAGCTCTGATGGGCCAGCTTTAGCGCTGCCCTAGCCGTTTTACTGGCTAGGGCAGCGCTAAAGCCCACCCATCAGTGCCGGTGACGTCACCGGGCTCACTGCTGGGCGGAAGCCTCCGCCTGGCAGAGCCCGGTTCGTCACCAGAACTGGGCAAAATGCTCCCATGCTCCTGTCAGGCAGGCTGCCTGGGTGAAATCCTGGGCATGTCCGGGTTCACCTCTGAACCCGGACAACCCCTTTAACTATAGGGCACATAGATGCAGAATGCTCCTTCTTAAAGGGGTTATCCCATGTAATGAAGTTTCAATTATTGTGTTGTTTATCCCCCCACATGCAACTTACCAAATACATGTTGTAATCAATTCCTCCTCCTTCCCTCTCTATTTGCATTTCTTCCTTTTAGTTGTTTACAAGTGGTTGTCATTGGTTACGGCCACCGCAGCAATACTGCCGCAGTGGCCACGCTTGCGCGGTGTCCTCCTCTGTCTTAGTAGGCTGGATGGCCGGCTTCACGGGATAGCGCATATTCGTGCATGCGCAGTCAACCTCCTGCCTTCATTCGCATGTTTCAAGACCGCGCTTGCGTGGTAAAACCCATTCGTCCTCTCAAATCTTCAGCGCATACACAATCTCTTTATATCGTGCGCCTCTGTCACTCCCGTCTCAGACGGGAGCGCGCACGCAGTTACAGGCAGCCGGGGGATTACGTCAGCAGAGTGCTGATTCGCTGTAATTCAAAAGGAAGGTCAATGCCCCCTGACTGCAGGCTTTTCAAGAGGAGAGAGCAGCCACGGCGCGCAAAACAGAAGGTGGGATAACCCCTTTAAGTATGTATGAGAAGAAAAATGAGTATACCTCAAAGGAAGCGTTACATGGAGTCACCAGAAAGTTCACTGATAAACCAGGCACAATGCTCTATAGGGCTAGTCAGCTGAACATCTGTATCTGAATTTTGTGTTCCACAAAATATACAGTATACAGTTGTGTGAATGCACCCTAAAAGGTGTTAAATGACAAAACAAATCGGTAAAAGTACCACAGTGCTAACAATTATTTGTATAAGGAAACAAAAATATACAAAAGAACATAGGGTGGAGATTTATCAAACTTGGGTAAAGGTTTAAGTGACCATAGCAACCAAGCAGACTCTAGCTTTCATTCTCCAAAGGAGCTCTGAAAAATGAAAGGTAGAATCTGATTGGTTGCTATGGGCAACTAAGCCAGTTCTACTTTACACCAGTTTGATAAATCTCCCCATACTTTTTTTTTCTTCAAATTAGGTCACAATAATTTACACATACAACATACAGATGTACACTTTACAACGCAGTAAAAGATTTTGGCTTCTAATATCTCCATTTCTCGCCATTGCTTTCTTAGTAGAGGTCAGCATCATTCAGTCAGCAGTAAAAACAAGGAACACGACATCACAAGATAAAAAGTCTCCAAAAATCGAAGTGTCATTTAACTGAAAAAATAATTAAACGCGATTTATGGAGCATGGAACATGCTTTTATGCAATGTCCAGCTGGCATAAAAATCCATACGCCTTGGAATATCTTCTTACATAAACTTTCTATCCTCCCAAAAAACAAATGGTAGTTCTGCTGCCTAGCAACCAAGGGCACACAAGGCAAGCGAATCAATAAGCCTGCGAACGTGAAACCTTCACTGAACGGGACTAAAAACAGCAGCACTTCAGAAATCGTGGACAACATCTCCCTGGTGGTGCAGCTTTCATTTCCAGCCTTGGTTCACGTTCATGACGCATTACACCGCCTATACTGGAGGATCATATAAATACTAACATCTCAACATTCAGGACAGGTAGGTACAGAACCTGTAATATCATTCTGTCACATGCAGATATGTCCGGTAACCCAGTGACAAAAACGCAACGTTCCACAATTCTCTACAATCCGAGGACATCAACTGAAGAACATGGTGTGTGTTATAAAGGGGTCTGACAATAAATGCAAGACCATCGGGGCACCTCTTAATATGGCTTCCGACAGAAAACAGAGTGCTGTCTTTTCATTGCTGGTCTGTATTTCTAAAAATGAAGCCTCATGACAGGTCTAGAAAGTTCTTGTGCTATAGTCGCAGTGAAGGAAGAAGGGTAGTGTAGGTGAAAAGTCAAAATTCATGATAATTTACGATACAATAAATGTGGATGGCTTTTTAAAATCTTCCTTTCTGTTATGAAACCACTACATTTTCCTACAGCCACCACTAGAGGGAGCCCAGGGCAAAGATGCTTTACAGCTTCCAGTTGTGCCTCCTCAGCTCCCCCAAATGGTGGCTGCAGTCAGCAACTTTCATAATAGGGAAGAGGATTGAGAACGGTATGTTGGGGATCTATCAATGTCTTTACAGCAGTTGCCTGATGTAAATACGCTGAGAAATATGGTCCTCAGAACGAGCGCCATTTTTATAAAGCATTTATTTCACTTTTTCCAACAAAAGTGGGTGAGATGGAGAGTGAATTTTCTTTCTTACTAAAAAAAAATTCACCAGTTAATTAAAAAAATGTATTATTTTGTATAAATTTAGCAGAAATCTCATGGGACATGGGGGAGCCTATGAGATCTGTGTATGCCCTTGGCAGCATGCTCATTATATTGTTGATTTTGCAATTGGCTTTCACTCTGCAATGCAGTGTACGATATTCATAGTAAATACAGATGTAGCTGAGCTAAACTTGACTCTGATAAAAAATGTCACAGTGTTATCCCGGTTGTTTCATGACAAAAGTCATTGAAATCCATTAAAAAGTGGGTTATCTTTTTCTTGCCATTCTTTACTTAACACGTTAACCATCAAGTTTAGCTGGGCTGCATCTGTATACAGCAAAAGCCACATATAACACATAATTATTCGTCCACCCTTATAAAGTGTAATAACAAAACGAAGGGGGTCATTTACTATGTGATATACGTCAGTTCTTTGGCGGATATCTGTCGCAGATTGCGACGCAAAGGTTATATGCGCCACAATCTGCGACTTCTCCCCGTTCACGCCAGGTCTAAATTTATCATGTTCTACGCCTGTTTTAGCCGTAGAAAATTGTCTAAATTTACGCCAGCAAGGAAGCTGACTTATATTTCTGTAGGAATGGAGTTCATGAGAAGACTACACAGAGGAGGGTGGGGATGTGGCTAATGAGTAGCAGCACTTGTGTACAGTCACCATTACCACAGACCCACATTACCAAAGTCTGTCCAATCTGTACTTAATGTCTCCTAATGATCTCCATTAACCCTTTCGCGCCCGGAGGTTTTTCGGTTATGCATTTTCGTTTTGCGCTCCCTGCCTTCAAACAGCCATAACTCATTTATTTTTCTGTTCACATAGCTGTATGAGGGCTTGTTTTTTGCGGGACAAGTTGTACTTTCCAACGCCACCATTTAATATTGCATATGGTGTAGTGGGAAGCGGGAAAAAAATTCCAAACCGGGTGAAATTGCTACAGTTCTACGGGTTTTTTATTTACAGCGTTCGATGTGCATTAAAACTGATCCGTTACTTTCATTCTACTGGTCAGTACGAATCCGGCAATACCTAATATGTATAGTTTTTCCTGCGTTTTCATAGTGATAAAATAATTAGAAAGTTGCCCTTTTTTTTTTTTTTTTCCTTGTCAAATCTTGACCCCTATAACTTTTTGGTATTTATGTGTACAGAGTTGTATGGGGGCTCATTTTTTGCGGGACGATCTGAAGTTTTTATTGATACCATTCTGGGGTGTGTATGACTTTTTGATCACTTTTTATTTAATTTTTTTTAGAAAAAAAAAAGCGACAAAAAAACGGCAAATCGCCATTTGGACGCTTTTTTCCGCCACACAATTCGCCGTATTGGAATTTTTTTAATATTTTAAAAGTACGGGCGTTTTCGGTCACGGTGATACCCATGATGTCTATATTTATTGTTATTTAGGTATTTATTTTTTTAATTATACGGAAAGGGGGGTGATTTGAACTTTTATATCTTTTTTATTTTTTATATATTTTTTAACATTTTTTTTTAATTTTTTTTTTACTATTTGAAAGCTCAAATATGGGCTTATATATTGTGGCTTTTTTTTTTCTTTATGAGCAATCAGGGATTTTATAGACTCAGAAATCCAAGAATTGCTCATTTCTTATCCTGGCCTGCCATCTAGTGGCCAGAATAAGAATTGCACTTTGAAAACTGTAATCCTCACCAGCAAGGATTACAGTTTTCATATGGTGTACAGACACCCCGATTGGCCACACGGGGTGTCTGTACACCACCCGGAAGCGAATGCTTCCGGGTTGAGACGCAACTAGATGCCGTGATCACGTGTGATCACGGCATCTAAACTCCCAGGAAGACTCCGCCGATGGCGGTAAGTAGCGGCAAGTCTCTGCTGTTATAAACAGCAGAGACTTGCCGGCCATGACGCCCGCTTGCAAGTGCCATGTGCCCGAATCGCCCCAGGGCGCGAAGGGGTTAAAGGGGTTTTCTGAGTTATATATATTGATGACCTATCCTCAGGATAGGTCATCAATATCAGATCGGCGGGGGTCCGACACCAGGCACCCCCGCCGATCAGCTGTTTGAAGAGGAGGCGCACGCCGTATCAGCGCTGCCTCCTCTTCACTGTTTACATGCTGGCCGACACGGGGGTAGTGGTGAGTAGGTGTGATTACACCCAACTGCCCCATTCATTTCAATGGGAAGAATCGCTCCCATACAAGTCTATGGAAGCGATTCTTCCCATAGAAATGAATGGCGCGGTGAGGTGTAATTACACCTACTCACCACTAACCCCGTGTCAGCCAGCCTGTAAACAGTGAAGAGGAGGCAGCGCTGATATACGGCGCGCGCCTCCTCTTCAAACAGCTGATAGGCGGGGGTGCCGGGTGTCGGACCCCCGCCAATCTGATATTGATGACCTATTCTGAGGATAGGTCATCAATATATATAACTCGGAAAACCCCTTTAAGCTAAACATCATATTAAACTGTATTCAGGATCATAATCCCTGACAAGTAGAGAGGAGGATGAGGCAGCTCTTTAAAGAGGACCTTTCACCACTTTTAAAAAATCAAACTACACTATGTACCTCTGATGGTAGCGGCGCTTTTTTTTTTTTTCAAAAGGTCCCCCGGTGGCTTCACACGGCCCCCCGGTCTTCTGTCGGGCTTTATGTAAATTCAGAAGCATCGGAACAGGGAGGAGGAGACTCCCTGTTCCTCAATGGGCGTTGCTTCTGCCCTGCTGTGAGCGCTGTCCAATCAGAGCGGACCGCTCACAGCAGGGTTGAACTCCTTCGGCCCTGCTGTGAGCGGTCCGCTCTGATTGAACAGCGCTCACAGCAGGGCAGAAGCAACGCCCATTGAGGAACAGGGAGTCTCCTCCTCCCTGTTCCGATGCTTCTGAATTTACATAAAGCCCGACAGAAGAACGGGGGGCCGTGTGAAGCCACCGGGGGACCTTTTGGAAAAAAAAAAGCGCCGCTGCCATCAGAGGGGGATACACTATAAGGTACATAGTGTAGTTTGATTTTTTAAAAGTGGTGAAAGGTCCTCTTTAATTCAGTGTTGTGAAGCAACTTGTACTCCTGTGTGATTAGGACAGGATTTGTGTGTACTAATAGGATGGCGCCTTTTTATTTCCCCTAATGATTGCTCCCCAGACAAAAAGAGCCATTATAAATAATGAAATGTATTAGAAATATTTAAAGGGGTTGCCCACTTTCTGGTTATTGTTGACCAGTGTGTATATAAGATGATTATAAAACACTTACTAATATAGTCTTTGTTGAAATTCTGCATCATTTGCTGTATTTTATAAAGTATACAACGTCTTTTGTGCTGTCCACACAGAGGCCTTGTCCATAAAATGGCTACTGATGGAGAGTCATGTGACCAGGCAAATCCCCTCCATGTGATGTCTCCTTCATTCACACACACCACACCTGCACTAAACTCCAAACAGAACAAGTGCAGATGGCAGGGGCAGTGTATCTGAATGGAGGAGACGTCACATGGAGGGGATTTGCCTGTCACATGACCCTCCATCAGTGGCCATTTTATGGACAAGACCTCTGTGTAGACAGCACAAAAGACGTTGTATACCTTATAAAATGCAGCAAATGATGCAGAATTTCAACAAAGGCTAAATTAGTACATACCATATAATCATCTTATATACACACTGGTCAACAATAACCAGAAAGTGGCCAACCCCTTTGAGAATTTTCATTTTCTTAATTCCCGGAAAACCCCTTTAACTGAAGTCACATAGGGCTTTATCCATTGAGTCCTGGTCTATCTGTAAAATGACATGTTGACAAAGTCTTGGATGATACAATGTTCTATCATTATGAAATACACTCCTAGCAACAAAAAAAAGGTAACGCACCAAGAATGAGTTGTTGGAATTGAATGAATCTTTCTATGTGTGAATGTAATGATGATATATGTATGTGATTAAAATATTGGAGAGAAAAGATACTGTACAATTAATTAGAGGCTCTAGGACCCTGTTGGGCCACTACAAGATCAGATAGGGTTTGGCACGGAGGCATGCAGGTTCTGTATGGTATGTTGCGGCACAGATGTTACAGCTAGGCTTGTAGATCCTGCGCACTCATAGATTGTCGAAACTGGTGTGCCAGCTGTTCCCATAAATGCTCGTTTGGCGATAAATCTGGTGACCGGGCAGGCCAAGGAAGTGTTGCAATCTGGAGGAGATTCCTAGGAAACCCTTGCTGTGTGTGGGCAAGCATTAACTTGCTGAAAATTGCCATGGCAACACACTAGGCTGCGGGATGTCCTGCACATACCACTGAACTGTTAGTGTATAGTGGTATTACTCTCTACTGGTAGTCCATCTGGAGCCTGCTCGCCGGGTGTGTCCTCACAAAACTACTGCTCCCAACACCTTCTAACAGCTAGGTCAGAACAACCACCCTACTTCTCTCAGTCCGAAGATGCGCCCCCTCAAAGTCTGTTAACTAGGCAATTTTTTCGACCATGTTGTAAAGGCATGTCTAGCAGTCAATGATCTCTCACCAAGAGGTACACTACCCAAAAGTAGCCTCTGACAGCCTTTTAATAGGGCAGTGGGGGAAGCACTTGTATGCTCTCTTGTGGCAAAATCCAGCATCTAATTAACCACGCCTGTAAAAATTTACATATCTAACTGCGACATAACTGCATGCTGAGTTTTGCAGCAATCTGACAGTTTTTTGGTATGTACACACGAGGATTTGAAGAATTCTCATGAAGAAGCCTCTGATCGCCAAACAAAGAGATAAGGACAATAAGATCGCTCTGATGTCAACTTTGGAATGTCAGATGGATGGAAATAATTGTGAATCTCTCTGTGCTATCCTTGTCACTGCATCAGCAATTAATGTCATCCTTACCTCCCATGGGGGCTGAGCCACATCTGTGATTCCGGTCTCAGCCAAGATGGTGTGGATGGTATACATGTAAATGCGATATAAATCTAACAAGATTATATACATAAACACAGTTACAGAAGGGGACAGACACGTTGATGTATGATAATTATTTAGCTGTTAGATCACAAGGACACTAAACGCTTCATCTTCCATCTACATAATACAGTGCCAGATTAAAATCCTGCAAGACTACTCTTTATAATAAGCCTCCTAGTAACAAACAATGACTAAATACTGCCGAATAGCCAGACTAGAATTCAATAATGGCCTGCAAAGCACTTGTCAATGTCTCAATGACTGCACAACGATTACAATATATACCGTATTTTTCGCCCTTTAAGACGCACCTAGGTTTTAGAGGAGGACAATAAGAAAAAATATTTTTCAATAGATCTCAGATCAGACCAGCAATCAGACCCCCAATGTTAATCAGACCTCAGCTCACAGCCCCAATCAGACCTCTTATGTTAATACGATCCCCCCTTTCAGAGCACAGATGAGCCCCCCATGCCTCATATCAGCCCCACATTGCCTATAGCGCGCTCCGTCTTCTTCATGCCGCGGCTGTGTTGTGACCCGATGCGCACAGCGTGAGGTCACAGAGCGCCCTCAAGCTGTGCGTAGCTACAGCACAGCCGGCAGCCAAGGAGTAGGAAGCAGTAGGTATAGAGCCTTCACCGCTTAATGAAGCGCTCATTAGTTTTCGCCCCATAAGACACAGGGACATTTTTCTCCCATTTTGCGGGAAAAAAGTGCGTCTTATGGGGCGAAAAATACAGTATATTATATATAATGACATATAGCAGCAACCTCCAGCACTCCAGCTATTCTGAAACTACAACTCCCAGAATCCTCCTTTCCCTGCTATGGGACATACAAGAACAGCAAGTGTGCATGGAGACTGCTGTTCCTTGTGGTAGGATATTCAGTGTCTGATTGTCAGGGGCTAAACTACTTGTTTTTCCCATGCGTCCACATGGTTGGCCATTGACAATGGGTCAGAGCAGTCCGATTCCTGTTCTGCTCAGAGATTCCTGACATATCCTAGAAATATGCATCGATGTCTATCCTTACACACCCCTGTAGGCTCACTTCTCACCCAGTACTATAATGTAAGGGAAAACTGCACATGGGGGCGCCCTTTCTTGCAGAATTTGAAAGCAAATTTCTGTGCGTTTCAAAATGAAACCCTGTAAGTGTTACATGTCCGTTGTGTCTTGCTCATGGACTGTAAGCTCTTGTGAGCAGGGCCCTCATTCCTCTTGTTTTTAATTGTTGACTAGTGATGAGTGAACTTCTGTTTTAGAAGTTCAGGTAGGGGGTCCGTGGTCATGGGTTCCGTAACGCAATTCTGCGCTAACCCGAACTTCTAAAACAGAAGTTCGCTCATCACTATTGCTGACTTGTCTGTTGCTTATTTATGACTCTCTTTGTACATGAACCCCCTGATTGTAAAGCTTGCGGAATATTTTGGCGCTATATAAATAAAGATTATTATTACTCGCGGATTTTGGGGCAAATTTGATTAGGTTTTGCCATAGATCTCCCCGTTCCATTCAAAGGGGCGAAATCCACACAAAAGAACCGCACAAAGAATTGACATGCTGCGGATGTGACGACAGGTCCATTGCTGTGAATTGATGACCGGTTAAAGGGGTATTCCCATCTCAGACAATGGGGGCATATGGTGTACAGGTGAAATGGGGAAAAACTGCACTGCATCTTAATATAATCAGAATCCCTACACTGTGTATAGTGGCCTAGGAAAAGTATAGGACCTTGTTAAAAGTTCTGTGAGGGAATTATTGCATACTATTAGAACTGCTGGCTTCCTCTCAATAGCAATATATACATACATATAGGTCATTAATTAAAGAGTATGTATCACTTCCACAAGTGGCATTTATCATGTAGAAGAAGTTAATACAAGACACTTACTAATGTATTGTGATTCTCCATATTGCCTCCTTTGCTGGCCTGATTCATTTTTCCATAACATTATACACTGCTCGTTTCCATGGTTACAACCACCATGTGATCCATCAGCTGTGGGCATGGTTGCACACTATAGGAAAAAGCTCTGGCCTCTCTGGTGGCCGGGACAGTAAATGGGTTAGTGCTTTTTCCTATAGTGTGCAAACATGGCCACTGCTGAGTGGTCATAACCATGGAAACGAGCAGTGTATAATGTGATGGAAAAATGAATCCAGCCAGCAAAGGAGGCAATATGGATAATAACAATACAGTAGTAAGTGCCTTGTATTAACTTTGTCTACATGATAAATGCCATTTTCTGAAGTGATACAACCCTTTTAATATCTGATAGCTGGGGTTCAGACACCCAGAATCACCACTGATCAGCTGTTTGGAGAGGCTGCAGTGCTCCCTTGAATGTAGCAGTCTCTTCACAGCTCATCAAGCATAGCGCCGTACAATGTATTGTGGCTGTGCCTGGTATTGCAGCCCAGGCCCATTCACTTGATGACGCTCAGCCAGTGAAAATACTCGGCATCTCCCGCAGTAATATTTCCTCTAGCCTTTTCTATGTTTTTAAATGACACGCTGGAAACCAAATCCCAAGGGTAGGGTGTAAAGTAACTAAAACTGACTACACCGCCAATATTTGTGCAGATCCCCCGCTCGCAGACGTTAGGATGACAACTGAAATGTCTTTATGCTTCCTCTGAGAATTTTAATTATTTCTGCTGAGATAATTTTCGCAAAATCTAAGCGTGCATTGAAAAGGTTTTTCTGTGAAAGCACAATCTAGAAGTGATAAAACAGCCAGAGGAAGCTGTCAGCGCAGCACCGGCACACCTCGGCTACACACCGCTGGTCCTTTTACTGGTTACTAGACAAATATATATTCTGGGTTACTCAACTGTGATACAAGAGGGAATTCCTGGCAACCCAAGCCTGCCGGTTCCATATTAGATAATTGATCCCAAGACCACCGAATAAACCCTTGCTTGTTGGATTTGTGTTTTCCTTCAAAGTACAAACTGGCTAAGGATTTAATCTGTCACGCTTTCATGTCCTCCCGAACGAAAAAATTTAAAAAAAATGGCAAATTGGAAAGAGAGGCTGCGGAGAAGGGACGGTGAGAATGGGTTTATTCTGAGTGTGATTAATTCAGTGTCAGATAAAAATTGATTGAGCCAGCTGTATCATATCCATTCTGCTGCATTATGCCGTCCTTTCCCTCTCCGCCAGCCCTCCCTCCCTCCATAAAACAACACCCTCTGTGAATAAACCTGCAGGAGAGTTAATTGTCACATACATGGATTTAATCACATTGTCCGCGGCGTTTGGGGTCCTGCCTGCAGCCATCCGTGACTAATTGTGCTGGTAATTTTTCAATCATCGACAGCAGCGCATATGTTTCCGACAAATCCCAAGGCACTCACTAAACCCTAGAGGCATGAAGTGAGCCCTGCCAGGCCACCATTCAGCCTCCCGGCTATTTAACACAGACACGTTCCCCTTGACGACTCCATTAATATGCATTTATGACCTTCTCCTCCCTCTTGGCCTGCCCTAATATATATATTTTTTTCAACTACTTTATTGGTTTATTTATCCGAGCCACCCAAATAATCCTGAATGGTGACAAACTCCATCTGGGACTTTTATTCCGGGGGCTTCTCTGCATTCTGTTGGCTTTCATTACATTTCTGCTTCTGCGAGTGGCCTTTCTTTGAAATTCAGCTGTATAACAGATCTCCATGGCAACCGCTGGTGCTCATCTGCAGCATCATACTGCAGTCCCTTCCGCCGAATTCTGGAGTCACCTCTGTGGCAGCCGGGCCATGCTATATGTGCTGGTGGGACAAGACCTTGCCTGGGGGAATCCTTTAACTGATTGAAACCCTGCTCTAATCACCTCACATATTACGTGAATACGATCGTAAAAAAATTGAGTTTCCTTTCTCCTGTTCTTGGAATTAAAGAGGCCAGCAGTTGCTTTGTAGCATAGATTGGCTGAGGGGAGGGGGGGAGTAACAAATCTTGAGATGGCGCAGGCTGTCACTTCTGCAAAAAAAACATTAGTTGTGCAATCCTGAAACCTTTTCAGATCTAACCCAAAGAGACGAGCTTTGTTCTTCTAATGAGGCGTTAAGAACAGGGTAACATAAAATATCTTTATTTTTAAATAGTTTGTATGAAAAAATACCGTAAGCTATCAAATCAAGCAACATAATGAAAATCCATGGGCTGAATATTTATAGGGGTTGTCCAGGATTTTGACATTGATGGCCTATAATCAGGATAGGTCACCAATACTGTATCTGATCGGTGGTGGTCCAACTCCCGGCATCCCCATCAATCAGTAGTTTGAGGAGGCCGCGGGGCTCTGGCAAGTCGAGTAACATCACATTCATTGGTCACTTATGGGCACTATAAACCCAAGAGGCCAGAAAAGCCAAAGAGAGCCAAATCACAATGCACATCCAGAATTAAAAAGTTAAAATAATTTTTATTAGACAGACAATAACACTCAAATATAAAAAATTGTATACAATATACCAAGTGCCCATATAGTATAATGAGGACTGACACGGGAGCCACCAGAGTCAGCAATAAGACTCCAACATGTAAAGTCCGAAACAATGCAACCTCAATGTAGAATCATAATAAGTATGAGAGTTGATTATGCAGCATCCAAAAATACATGATACCTGATCCCACAAGAAAGAATATCATATTCATTGGTCACTTATGGGGTCATTTATGAAACTGGCGTAAAGTAGAGCTGGCTTAGTTGCCTATACAGATTCCACCTTTCATTTTTGACAGCTCCTTTGGAAAATGAAAGGAGGAATCTGATTGGTTGCTATGGGCAACTAAACCAGTTCTACTTTACACCAGTTTGATAAATGACCCAACCTAGTCTATATGTAGCTCAGTCTCATTAAAGTGAATAGGCCTGGGCCGCAATACCAAACCGCTAAACAATGTACAACACTATGCCTTAGGAGGCTGCAGCACTCACTAGAGCACCATGGCCTCTTCAAACAACGAGGGTGCTGGGAGCCAGACCCCTAATGATCTGATACTAATGACCTATCCTGAGGATAGGCCATCCATTTTGAACTTCATGAAAACCCCCTTAATGGCCCAGTTTAAGGTTAGGCAGTAATCCCACTAATGTGGTAATATTGTGTGATTGTGCTATAACTTCAAAGTTTCCCGTGGAAATAGGACACTGCAAATAACTGGGCAAGTCTACATTTCTTGCGATGTCACTTGCAACTGTTTAAGGTCCCACAGCTGCCCATATCAAACTTCTACAGCCCTGCAAAGTTTAGTACATGAAGATGTAACTTTCTATGAGAAGAGTCCAGGACTCATCACCAGCAGCACTGAGCGAATCTGCATTGCACCGATGAGGCTGAGGACAGTACTCCTTGTTTCACTGCAGATGCACATCGGGGTTACGAGCAGTGACTCAAGGGGTATCATTCTCGGCTTCATCAGTGCAATGCGCATGTTCAGGATGCTGCTGGAGATGAGTCTTGAACTCATTTCCTGGTAAGATATATATTCATTTACTGAACTTTGCAGAGTCGGGCTACTTTGATATACTCAGGTTTAGAACCCCAAATTCCAACAACATCACGGCATGTTGGTGGTTTAGTGACCCCAAACTAGGTGACTGGTTCCCTTTAAATAAGTGTTTATGACCTCTTAGTAATTTAGAGATAAGGCTTATTAGATGACTGGCACAAAGTGAAAGTACCAGTCACACAATTAGAAAAACAATTTGTTCTGACAGAATGGGTCAATATTTTTAATTATTAAGGCCAATTGAAAATATGACTTTTAGCCAAAAATAAGTTTAAAAAATTGCCTCAGAAGGTGTATAATAGCCTTTAAACTGAGCATGTGCGACCACCTCAGTGAGTTGAACAGGGAAATAAGCAAAAGAGCAAATGGTAGGTGGTGCTATACTGACAGATTTTATTCAAAAACTCACTGGCTATACAAAATATTTTATTACTTGCAATTACAAAATGATCCAGATCCAGGTGCTGTTTTGAAAAACGTAGAGTATTTTTGGTGGGAGAACTCCTTAAAAGTACAGTGTACTGTACAAGATCTCAAACAAGCTGTCCTGTCTTCTAAAATGAAAGTGATCCATGGATTTCAGGATTTCAGTTGCTAATTGGTATACGTTCGCTTTTTTTTTTCTTATTTTGGGTCAATACATTGAAGGCTTCAGAAACATTTACCAGGTTTTCATAGCGTTATGGTCTATAGTTACAATAATGGAACTGTTCTGGAACAAATTAAGGCTAATTTCACACTTGCAGTAGCCTTTTCCGGCAGGCTGTTTTTGCGGAAGTCCCCTCTGGTCCCATTCACTATAGTTGGGGTGGGGGGGGGGGCTGGAGGTCCGGCCGCAGCACGGCAAACATGCCGAGAGTCGGCCGGAAAAAAACTATAACATGCTGAGGTTTTTGTCCTGCCACCATTAGAGTGAATGGGGCCAGAGTGGACTTCCAGCGGCATGGTGGACTAGCGGTAGCACAGATCTGGCAGGCTATTCCACCACAGCCCCCCATGGGTTACCCCCACTGCCGTCAAAGGCTACCACAAGTGTGAAAGTAGCCTAATAGTTTAACTTGAGGGACCACTGTATTATATATTTTAGAACTGGGCTGTAAGTAGCAAAATGTGGAAGGCAAGGAAGAAGAACCTATAAATGAAATACCTGAAGATCACAATACAAACTATACGAAAAAAGTTTTTGTTTCCATTTAAGCTCCCAACTTACATGTCAAACAGAGGCTATGACAGAGGCATAACAGTGCCATCAATCACCCATAGGCTACTGGAGCATCTGTTTAATGGATATACCATGAACTTTTTATGACAGATCTGTTAAATGGATGCCATTACAGCCTATGAGAGACGGGTGTCACTGTTAGGCATCTGCTTAACGTATCCATTAACCAAAGGTTATAATAGCATTCATTTAAGGGATCTGTCACAGGAAGCTATTGAAAAGCTATCCTGAATGCCATATAGTGGCACACACCATCCATAGGCTGCCATGTTAAAAAAAAGTATACACATACATGCATTTTTACTGGACTCCACAGGATGAAGTAACATAGTCTACTAGCTATTCCATACATCCTTTTGCAGTATATTGACATATACTAGGCCAAAAGAACACCGTCTGGCAGTAAAAGGCATGTTTAGCATGCATGTCAAGAGCTACCTAACATGGTAAGCGTATAAAAACGTGAAAAGCTCTTAAAATATTTTTTTTATTTTTGTTAAATGGGCTATCCAGTCTTTTAAAATTGATGGCCTAACTTTAGGACAGATGATCACTATTAGATCGGTGGGGTTTCAACTCACAGCATCGCTGCTAATCAGCTGTTTGAAGGGGTCAGAGAACTCACTTTAATTACAGATGATACAAATTGAATCAGCTCACCTCCATCCAGTGAGGATGCCTGGCCCTGTCAATCAGTGAAGAAGAGGAAGTGGCAACATGGAAGAGGAGGGGGTGAACCAGTACTCTGAGGCACTAGGCTTGCCCCTTGGTGCTCCAAACACCAAATTAGCATATTGATAAAAGTTAGGATATCTCGGCAACAGAACACTCCATTGCAGAAAGGAAGGTAACATGGCCACTATGGGAGTTC
The DNA here is from genome assembly GCA_900303285.1 of Rhinella marina. NCBI lineage: Eukaryota > Metazoa > Chordata > Amphibia > Anura > Bufonidae > Rhinella > Rhinella marina. Next base: position 92,109 of record ONZH01024586.1, read on the forward strand.
CAAACGGAGGGCTCGGCTATTTCAAGCAGTACTAAAGAGGAGTACAGAGAGAAGGCAGCAATTGCACAATGTGCTCTCCATTCACAGCTGTGAGACTTCTGAAAATGGCTGAGAGCACTCGGTCAGCTATTTTCGGAACGCCCATAATGATGAATGGAGAGCATGCTGGGCATGCGCCATTTGCCCTCCTACACTTTAGGGGCCCTGTTCTGGAGAGAATCGTGTTTCAGACATGGGACCCACACCTATCTGACATTGATGGTATATCCTGGCAATATTACATCAATGTCCCACATAGGCTGACCCCTTTAAGATAAAACTACTGTAGAAAGTATTACTATATTTATATAGTGTAGAGTACCTAAAGTTGGCAAAGTGACCAGCAAAAATGTGATAAGATGAGTGTTAAGCGCTTTATAAGGGCTCATGAACACAAATGTATTTTCTTTCCGTGTCCGTTCCGTTTTTTTTGCGGACCGTATGCGGAACCATTCATTTCAATGGGTCCGCAAAAAAAAAAAAAAACGGAAGCTAGGTTACTTTCACACGACCGTATGTGTTTTGCAGTCCGCAAAACAGTGATCCGTAAAAAATACGGATGACTTTCTTTTGGCATCCGTATTGCATCCGTTTTTTTTGTTTTTTGTTTTTTTTGAGAATCCATTGTTACAACGCCTATCCTTGCCAGCAAAACGAACAAGAATAGGACGTGCTCTATACTTTTTGAGGGACTACGGAACGGACATACACGGTGTGCTGTCCGCATTTTTTGTGGACCCACTGAAATGAATCAGTCCTCATCCGCAAAAAAAATACGTAACCAACACGGAAACAAAATACATTCATGTGCACTTAGCCTTAACCCATGAGCATTATGTTTCCGTATTTACGTTCTGCAAAAAATAGAACATCTCCTATTATTGTCTGTATTACGAGCAAGGAGAGGACTGTTCTATTAGGGGCCAGCTGTTCCTCCACAAAATACGGAATGCACACGGACACCATCCGTATTTTTTCCGGATCTATTTTTTATGGACCGCAAAATACATACAGTCGTGTGCATGAGGCCTAAGAATGCAGATATTTTGGAGGACTTGCCTCTTACTACCTGAAACACATCTTTCAGATTCCAGAGGGATATGTGAGAGCACAGCACTTGTATAGGCCTATCCGTGTCCCTAGCATAACCCTCCTTCACTCCGTCAGTATCATTAAAAGGATAACACCACCTGCTTAGTGGGGGTGAGTGGCAGTAGGGGACTGAGATTTTCTAACACTGACTTTAGAAAGTTCCGGGCTCTGGCAGATGGCATGTGAGTCACAACTGTATTAATTAGCAGGTAATTCCAGGGTTCTGAAGGTTGGGAAGGAGGAGGGAAATAATGAAATGAAGATTACACAGTACATTTTCCTCAGGGAATATTAATTGGCTTGCACTAAATACAGGAAAGTGACAAGTTTTCTTTACAAACTGTTTAAGCCTCATGGTTTCGTTACTCTACAGTCCTAATTGGCCTCAAAATATTTGTTAGAACATGTGATTTTTAGATCTAGATATTTTTCTAAGGAATGAAGATGTGTGCAGTTATCCTTATATGCATATGTGTATTTTTGTGAATGCCCTTTGTCTCCAGTTTTGGTGAAAATAGTGAATGTTGTAGGTTTGCATCCTTTTTTCAGTATATACCTAATATGTATATATACACTGAATGGCCACTTCATTAGATACCCATCTTGTAGCATGTTGGACCTCCTTCACATCCGCAGAAGTTCTTTGTGGTACGGATTCCACCAGGTGTTGTCCTGCACTAATAGTGGTCCATGTGGACAGGATCATTTCTCAAACCTGTCACAAATTAGATGAAGGTACTGACATGTTCTGAACAGCCCATTCTGCTTCATCCCAGAGATGGTCTATAGGATTAATATTTGGGACTGTGAAAGCCAGGGAAGTAAGGAAATCATCATGTGATCCAAGATAATAAGGTTCATCAGAGTCTCGGAGCTTATATGCCTTTCATGCACAAGTCACAATTGAGTCCATTCATTCTGTAGTGGTCACAGAATGTCATCAGTTCTTGGCAGGAACAGAAATGGCAGGGATGGAAGCCTCAGCACTGGAACAGTGCGACTTTCCAAAGTGATGTTTTCTTGTTTTTGAAAGTTCATCTGTCAGATGGATCAACCCTATTAAAACAGCAATAATGCCTAGTTGGGCTGACCCTGCAGATTAAAAACACCTAAGCACCTCTGCTAAGCTTCCCTGGAGGGGCAGTGTCCACAGAAGCAAAGCGGAGGAACTAAAGTGCACAGAGATGCAGGTCGTTGTCCTAATTTGGAAATTTTAGCATAGTAATGGATTGGGGGAAGGAAGTTATGTTTTTAAACTGCAGGCTCAGCCCTGCCATGCAAAGTTTTTCCTTCTGACTGATGTCCTTAAAAACTTTCCAGAAAGTTCATTCATACAACCCCTTTAATTTAATGTATTCAGTAAAAATAAAGAAGTTGTGCGACAGTTTGATATTGATAGCCTATCCTCAAGACAGGTCATCAATATCTGGAAGGTGGCGGTCCGACTCCCCCAACTTCCCTCTAAAGCTGTTTGAAGAGGATGCAGTATTCCGATGAGCACTGTGGTCTACTTGAAGCTTACCAACCACAGCGTTGTACATTGGACAGTGGCTGTGACTGGTATTGCAGCCCAGGCCCATTTATTCGAATGGGGCTGAGCTGCATCTAGGCCATGTGACCGAAGCGCTAAGGCCTCCTTAAACAGTTGATGGTCAGCAATCAGATATTGATGACCTATCCTGAAAATATCAAAATGTCAGACAAACCATTACAAATATCAAACAAATGTTCTGCCTAAACCATTTTGTATTCCAGACCAATAATACTTACAAATGTGTTTAAAACATTACTAAGGTGTCTAACTAGAAATTGTATTCTATGGCATTTACTACCACAAACTCTGTCATACTTCTTTCAAAAAATGTTTCAACATTTTTATACTGATGACCTATCCTCAGGATAAGTCCTCAGTATCTGACGTGTGAGCATTGCTGCCTTCCGTCTGCTTTTCCTAGGCCACTGATATCACGTTCACGTGTCATGTGGCCTAGGAGACCCTCAGCCCGACTCATGGGGCTGAGTGCAATACAATGTATGCCGCAGTGCTTGGTAAGCTGGGAGAAGGCAGTGATGCTAACAGGAGCGCCCCTGCCTTCTCAAACAGCTGATCAGCGGAGGTCCTGGTTGTCGGACCCCCACAGAGGATAGGTGATCAGTATTAAAATGTCAGAAAACCTTTTTAATTATCATGAGGAGCTACTGTCAAGACTCAAGTGCGGTCATTTATATCTGACGAAATCTAAATGCCCAGCCTTCTTATTAGTTATGGCTGTAAGGCTGGAATCACACATGCAGTTTCTAATATAGTTTTCTGGCCAGTCTAAAGGAGAATCCTGGAAAATAGCATAGACACCCAAGAATGTTTTCTAGGACAATGACGCTTGTTGTATGACTCATTACAACATACACATTTCATTATCACCTAGCAGGTGTCATTCAGTGTGTAAGCTCACACTAACAGGTATCAGATTCCTAATCATCGCAACAAAGCACTCATAGCTTGAAATGAACCTTCATATATTTCATAGGCCTCATGCACACAACTGTAGTTTCGGTCTGCAACCGATCCATAATGCTAACCCATTCATTTCAATGGGACTGCAAAAGAAGTGGACCGCACACCATGTGCTGTCCGTATCCGTATGCCTTTCGGTGGGCTGGAATAAAAACTAAAAAAAAAAAAAATAGAACATTTCCTATTCTTGTTCGGATATGGCCGTGTGCATGAGGCCTTACAAGTACATTGTACCATTTGTTTGGCTTTACCGGTACATGGTGTAGAGCATCAGAGACTCAAATTCTAAGCAATATTGTAATTTACAGTCACTGCTGGCCTGTTATCAGAAATGTACTACCGATTCCACAGCGGTAATTATACACTGTATACTGCGATTAGATTACGGTAGTTTAGTATGGAGATGTTATTTGTCCACTGCATGTTGGCATATGTATACTATTTTTGCAATAATAACATCACAACCACTTTTTTACTTTCTTCCTGCCCTATACCTGTCTGAGGCAAGGACTGCTCTGTGATGGATATACAGTATCTATAACTGGGATTTTACAGGTACTGCCCAGTGTACCTATGAGATTGTGGCAGGAGTGCAGCTTTAGTAGAGATCTGGCTCCTACTGCAACTTTCAGGATCAGAGAGAATTCCAATCAAGCTAATCCCTTAGATACTGAGGCATCTAGATAAGACAAGGGAAAGTATTCCCTGTGTCACCTCAATGGTGCCCATGCAAATCTAACAGGCCATGCATTAATGTTTGGGTATATAAAATATGTAAAAATCGAGGGAATTGAGGGAATAAATAATATTTAAATAAAGTTTAATCTAAAAAACCCTTTTGCAAAAGAGTAGAAAAAGAAATTGCACATATATGACATGTAATGAAGTTAACACATTATTTAAAGGGAACCGGTCACCATGAAAATGCAGCACAATCTGCAGGTAGCAAGTTATAGAGCAGGAGGAGCTGAGCAGATTGATATAGAGTTTTATGGGAAATATTCAGTAAAACTCGTACTTCTTTTATTTAAATTCTTGCTCATTTTGAGCTTTGGAGTCAAGGAGGCGGTCCTATCAGTGATTGACCGCCTTCCCCATATGACTGTGAAGACAATTTAAGAATTGCTTTTTTTCCATTCTTCCAGGAAAAATTAATGAAAGTTAATAACTCACATGTACCTTAATATCCCAAAATGGTTCTAGTAAAAAAATGTGTATAGGCAATGGTTTTCGGTATGTGGAGACGTAAATCTGTTTTTTCTTTACTGTGCAAAAGTAATAAAAATAAAATATACATATCTGTATTTCTGTAATCGTGCCAACCTATCAAATAAAGGTCAGATGCTATTCATGCCAGACAGTGAATAATGCAAATAGACAAGGGCAAATTTGGTGTTTCTATTATCCCTCCAATAAAAGTCAATCAAGAAGTTACATGTATTCCCCAAAAAATAAGTTCTCATACAGCTACATAGAAAAAAAATAAATAAATGGCTCTCTCAATACGGTGCCATGAAAACAGCATCTGTAATGCCAAAATATGGCTCAGTTCTAAGGGGGTTAAACAATACGAAATTGATGAAAATAATCTTGAATAAAAATATCCTACTATTTTGTCTGGACAGCTCCTATGCAATCCTATGTATCTCCATGGTTACAGACTACAAACAAACCCAGTGTAGTCTGATCCTGCAGTCATACTTTCTTCCATCTGTCCACTAGTCTTTACTAACTTGCTTATGGCAGGCAAACAGTGTCAAAGCTGCAAGAAGAACATTATCATCCTCAGTCTACGTCCACTATTACTAAGAATATATTCATGGTCCTGCTTAATAAAAATATGCCGCTAAATACATTTTCTGTAGGAAAGATATGAAAGATCTGTTTAGCATAATTATGGTTGGAAACTCATTAATGCAGTTTCCCTTTAAGCCTGTAAACTTGACAGACAAAATGCAAATACTATACTTTGCAAGGTATAAAAGCATAAAAAACAAATAATTCTACTCACAGCGTATCAACTATCAGAAGTGTATTGCTGCGTCAGCAGTGTAATGCTTTATTGAAACTAAGTTACGGCAAATTGGAAGAACTAATATTGTGTTATGTGCTGGAAAATGTTCACTATCTCAGTTATAAATGTGGATTTCTTTAAGCAGCACTTAATGCAAGCGCTTCTTACATAAACATGCCTTTTCCTAACCTAATTGTGTCGGAACAGCTCATGAAAATGAGATATCACATCAAAGACTATTAATTATGTATACGTGGTAGCGGTTATGCATGGGAGAGAATACCTTTAAGTAAATATTCACACAACTTTGACAGCGTTAATTAATTCATTCACCTTGTTTGTGGCGCAGAAGAGTACCTGTCCCCTCATTAACCTGGCATCATCTGCCTATACTGGGTAACGCACGTATCACCAAACCCTCCCTGCACTTGGCTAGATTCATATATTTTCAGGGAGATTTATCAACACTGGTGTAAAGTAGAACTGGCTTAGTTGCCCATAGCAGCCAATCAGATTCCAGCTTTCATTTTACAGAGGTCCTTTGGAAAATGAAAGGTGGGACCTGATTGGTTGCTATGGGCAACTAAGCCAGTTTTGCTTTACACCGGTTTTGATAGATCTCCCCAGATGTGTTTGCTCAATTCCACTGATAATATTTTATAGCTCTTAAAGGGAACCTGTCATGTTGAGCATAGTGGGACATTTATCATCTCCAAGCTCCAGAAACGTGCGTTTGAGGCTTTTTTGAACGGCACTTGATACACATTTTGTCGCAAGTGGCGTTTCTGGGTCGTCCTCACCACTTTCTGAAAAGGAGGCATGGATAGAGTGGGTTCACTGCATTTATCTTCATTGGTGTTTGTTGTTTTCAGGCACAAATGAAGACAGAAATCTACAGCAGTTTCGATCTGCTATAGATTTCATTCTGGCGCAAGCACTGCTGGTGGATGCCCCTTGTCATAAATTAGTCACATCCTTCGGCAGTGCTGGAGATATAGCCTTGCCCTACACAAGGGTACTCCCAGCCGCCCGCTAGGAAGAGAACTGCAGCACAGCCAAATGCCTCTTCAAGACTGCGTGTTGGGTACCTATCAGATCAGAGGCAGATTGGCCATAGACCTTACAGGGAAATTTCCTGGTGGGCCAATGACCAGAGGGACACCTGGGCCCTTCTCACGACCGACCAGTAGATGTTTTTGGGGATGTATTTTGTGCTGCTGCAGTATTTTGTGATGGATTGTGGTATTTGGCTCTGTTGGGTTGGTATACTGTGACACAATATTGTATTGCTGGCCCTTCCCTCCATTAATTTGGACCCAACTACAAAACAGGGCCACTTTTAGTATTTTTTCCAGGGCCACTTTAAGTTCCCAGTCCGCCCCTGCATCAGATGCTAACTAGTAGGCGGTGGCAGAAAATGTGTATATGGACCAATGTCAGATTTGAAAAATGGAGCTTTGTCCTTAAAGGGGTTATCCAGGTAAAGATAATATAGACCAGTCCTCAGGATAGGTCGTGATTATCACATCGGTATGGATCTGAGACCCAGCAGCCCTGCCGATCAGCTGTTTGGGGAGCTGTCGTGCTCACCGGAGGTCTGGTTAGTGCAGTCGGCTCCTGTCAGCATTCCAAGCACAGTGCCATACACAGTATAGCGGTATTGTATTGTAGCTCAGCCCCATTCCCGTGTGACCAACGTACAGTGACGCAACATGACCTAGGAAGAAGCCACGGATAGGTCATCAATATAAATTACCAGACAACACCATTAAGGCCAAAATAGGCCTCGTCCTTAAAGGGTTTTTCCGGGATTTAAATATTGATGACCTATCCTCAGGATAGGTCATTAATATCAGATTGGCGGGGGTCTGACACCCTACACTCCCAAAGATCAGATGGTTAAAGAGAACGCAGTGCAGCCTTCCTTTAGTTTACCTGCTCGTCGTCGACATCGCAGCGGTGAGCAGGTGTAATTACCAGCCGTCCCATTCACTTCAGTGGGGCGGCTCCTTCCTTTTCAAGTGTCAACGGTGAGCAGGGAAACAATAATGGGAAGGTTGTACTGGCACAGAGCATGGCCTTCTCTTCAACCAGCTGATCAGCACGGGTGCCAGGTGTTGGACCCCCGTTGATCTGAGGATAGGTCATCAATATTAAAATCCTGGAAAACCCGTTTAAGTTGTTTTCCAGGAGTACAATACTGAGGACCTATGTTTAGGATAGGTCATCATTTTCAGATCATTTGGGGTCTGAGTCCCAGCACCACCACCAATTAGCTGTTTGAAAAAGCCATGGTGCTCTGGTGAAAGCTGCACAGCATAACAAGCACAGTGCCGTACACTGTATAGTGGCTGTGATTGGTATTGCAGCCTAGGCCCATTCACCTGACCAATGAATGTCACTGGCCTCTTTAAACAGATGATTGGCAAGAGTGCCAGGAGTCAGACCCCCATCAATATGATACACCAAACCAGTTTAAGTTACACCCAAGTCACGTGTTGGGATACGTGTACATGATACTTGCCTTAGCCCAGGTACTACAGCATTGAAGGGAGTCTGTCACCAAAAAATTCACTGATAAACCATGTACAATGCTTTGTAGTGCTAGATCAGGTGAGTTGAATGATTCCATTTATTTAGCTATTAGCAGTTAAGTGCACCAAGGGCGGACCCAAACAACTCCTCCTGCTTCCTCTGCAGCCCCTCATTCTCCTTCTTGATTGACAGGGCCTGGTTCCCGCACAGTCATCTAGCCTGGCCTTGTCAATCAGGAAAGGGGGCTGGAAGAGGAAGCAGGTGGAGCAAGGGTGCACAAAGTGGCTTGGGCCCGCCTTCGGTGCACTTAACGGCTTACTTCCATATGGATTAAAAGTAGTTTTTCTCCAGAATGAAGCAAATGGATCATTACATTCAGCTGAGCTTGTCTTACAAGGAGTTGTGTCTGGTCTGTGAATTTCCTGCTGACTGACTCCCTTTAATGAGAAAGATTAATGGCGACCACTTACTTGTCCATCAGTCTGCAGCAGAACTTCACTTCAGACCTTCTATACTTTGCAGCAGCACTGTAGAATGGACACTGCTGAGAGTTCTCCAGACTCTGCATTGTCTGACACAGATTTACGGTTTGCAGAGGGCTTTTTAATGCCACCTCAGTGATATCATTAATCCTTATTTTCAGTGGGGAGACATCTTAGCACATTCCAGCCACTCGGCGCCACCTACCTCACTACAGTAATTCACACAACTAAAACTCTGGCTACTGAAATAGCTAACAAAGGTCAACGAAACATTTCTGAAGGACAGATCCATAAGAGGCTAAAAAGGAAATCGGGCTAATTATCAGCACGGACATGACAACCAGATACATTAATACTTGATGGTGAGGGTATGTTAACATGGCGGATTCTGTGCTCGACAAAATTCGCCATGTATCCCACGGCAAAAACCGCTGCGCTGTTCTGCGATTTCTAATATGGGTTTTCATGCGGACCCGCTCTAGGTTTAGCTTCATTGAATGGAGGCTCCCGCTGTGGATCTGCAAGGGATCCACACGGTAACCGGGTCAAAAATGGACGGCAGCAAAAGTCAAAATGCAGATTTGGCCTGGTTTTGGCACCGAATCGATGATGAAACTAACACCCCAAATCCTCTGAACATACTCTAAGGCAGAGATCTCAAACTCGTGGCCCTACAGCTGTTGTGGAACTACAAGTTCCATCATGCCAGGAGAGCCTACAGCTATTGGGGCATGCTGGGAGTTGTAGTTTTGCAACAGCTGGAGGGCCACGAGTTTGAGATCCCTGCTCTAAGGAGAGGCAGAGGGGGCAGTCATTTTACTTCAGTCTTTCATATTCCCATGTGCTGGGGATGCATTTAATTAAGGGCTCATGCACACGACTGTATGTATTTTGCGGTCCGCAAAGCATGGATCCGCAAAGAAAACGGATGACATCCGTATTACATCGTTTTTTTCTTGTAAATCCAATAAGACAATGCCTGTCATTGTCCGTAAAAAGGATAAGAATAGGACATGTTCTATTTTTTTGCAGAACGGACATGTGGACATGCAAACGGAGGCGTTTCCGTTTTTTGAGGACCCATTGAAGTGAATGGTTCGGAAAAAAAACGGAAACGGAAAAAAAAACATATTAGTGTGCATGAGCCCTTATGATGAGGCACAGGCCTCATCCTCCTGCAGTCAGTGCACCTAAACTGAAATCTACTAAAGCCCCTAGCTAAAATACATTTCAATAGTCATTACGCCAGGAAACAGATGGAAATTATAATAAATGCGTTGGAGGCTTATGGCCCCACCCACACCATGCCCCATCGTTTCCCAGTGGCAAGGGCGGCGTAGAAATGTCACGTGTGCCTAAATTTAGGCAGACAGGGATTCTAAAATTTGCAAAATGCGGGCGTGAGACTATTTTACACCAGTTTCTTGCGTTGGGGGTCATTATAAATGAGCCCCAAGGTGTTTTGCATGGATACAGCTAGATCCTTCTGGGATTCATTGTTTTCTACACAACCATCCTCCCTCCATAGGAATACGACATACTTACGTGGCCATCAGGGGTCATCACCATTGCCTGCACATCTGATCTAATGGCCAGCTAAGTGTAAAGGCTGAGTCAACATGGCCGCCACGCAACAATCAAAGGCGCAGCGTATTGTCAAGTATAACATCAAAGGCACAAATAACTTCCAAGCACCATCTGTTCGAGGGATCTGAAGAGGAACAGCCATGAATGCATATGTATATGCTGTCATTTTAAAAGTCAATGTAAAACCCACAACTTATATTTCATTTAAATATTTGCATATATTACAGAACAAATCTATGCCCACAAAACACCTGTACACATTGCTGATCCACACACTTAATGCAAATCATGACAAGGACGTGATAAATCCCCAAACATGTTACAACTTCAAAGCCTGGGTGTTGAAAACCTTCTGTATAGGCTCTTCTGAAAGCCTGAATATATCTATGTATGAATATTCACTTTATGAGATTCATAATCTAGGAGTCGTGAAAAAGAAGAAAAAGAATGCAGAATTTGATACCGCTCACCCTTTAAGTGCAATCGTGGAGAAACATGTGCTGTACGTATATCGGAACGGGGTTGTCAGGGATAAGAATCTCATGGCAGCCCCACACCTGTCTGGAGGATGCATGTTGTATAGAAGGTGATCCCCATTCAACTCAATGGAGCTGATCTGCAGTGTCAGAAACAACTCATGGGGGCGTGTCCTCCTGTTTATGGACGAAAGCTGTCGCAATTTTCTAAGCCTACACAGACCATTTAAAGGGAAGGTGTCGTCAGAAAATAACTGATTGTTTACAGGGGCAGTGTCACCTTACACACTGGTTGTATATCGCTAGGATATGCCACCATTGTCAGACAGCTGAGGGTCCTATCTTTAGGGCCCACACCTATCTCTCGAAAGGAGTTCCCAAGGTGAACAAGAGCACACCGCATATGCAATGCTAAAAATAGCCCAGTGGCAGACGCGGCTGTTTTCGGAAGTCCCATAGAAATGAATGGAGTGTGCACTGTGCAAGCGCGGCCACCGTTCCATTCACTTCTATGGACCTGCCAGAAACAGCCGAGCGTGCCACTTAGGTATTTTTGGCATTGTCATGGAAACGAGTCATGTGCGGTCTGATCTCCTTCACTTTGGGAGTGCCGTTCTAGAGATAGGTGCAGGTCCCAGAGGTACTTATCTAATGTGCCACCAATGCGATGTACCACCAATGTTTGAGTTGAGACAGCCCCTTTGAAAACTTTTGATTATGTTTTTTTAATTTTAAGTGTCCATATCTACATTAAAAAAATCCTAAAAACCTGCGTTTTTCACATTGGCCATTGAGTCTAATAATAGACATCACTTCATGGTCTTAGTGCAGTTATTTGCTTATCATTACAAGTAGGAGTAGAATTACAGGTATCACCTAAATATAGTTAAGAGAGGATCCATTAATTACAATAGGGAATATCACCGCTTTTTAGAGCCCTCCTGACCACCCCACAGGTCACAGAGTATGACTAGAAAACTCTGGCCTTGAGAAACAAAATAGAAATATGAAGAGGGAAATGCTCTTCTAGATCAGGGATCAGCAACCTCCGGCACTCCAGCTGTTCTAAAACTACAACTCCTAGAATCTTCCTTTTACTTCTCTGGGAGTTACAAAAACAGCTAAGTAAGTGTGCATGCTGGGAGTTGTAGCTCAACCGTAGCTGGAGTCCAGAAATTCGCTGATCCCTGTTCTAGATTGATCCCTTACATGGTTTTCTTTCTAGGGTTACAATGAAGGGATGTTAGAGAGGACCTGTCGTGTCTCCTGACATGTCTGTCATTGTAACAATTCCGCAGCATCTATTCTTATGACTCTATGTTGTGCCATTCCTGTGTTATGCCTACTAGAAGTTATGAATGGTCAGAAGCTTGCAGTAAAGGTACAGATGGGTGTTACCAGCTGGGGGTGTATCCCTACATAGTCTGATAACAGCAGCACTGATTGGACAGAGTCAGACTCACACAAGTGGTAACATCCAGCGGTAACTTTACTGCAGACTGCTGGCAATTTATTTGTAATCTCCCAGCAGAAATAATACAGAAATGGCACAAAACAGAGTCAAAAGAATAGATGCTCCAGAACCGTTTCTACATGGGGGATGCAAGTAGTTACTGCAACAGACGTGTCAGGGAAGGAGACAGGTCCTGTTTAAATGTCATTGCAATACATAGGGAGTCCGTTCCTCTGCGTCTTGAATGTTATATGCTTCCTTCTTATTCTCCATTCTCCCCAGGGAACAGAAGAAAGAAACCAGATCCTTCTTCTGTCTAACAATATGTTTCCGTTATATCTGCTGTAGTCAATGTCAGTTAAAGAAGAACTCCCGCAAAAATTTTTATTCTCTGACTGTTTCTGTGAGTAAAAACCTCTCTTCTTATTGTAGCTGGGTCATGTGACCAACTCCCTGACCTCCAACTGACCCAGGACAGAAAGCCAGTAACTGCTCTATTCATTCCTATGGGAGCCTCACTTTCAGTCTCATAGGAATACATAGAGAATTAGACTTCCTGTCCACACATAAGTCTATGTGTGAGTTGGTGGGTCTAATTGCTGGTCACATGACACAGATAAGAAACTTCAGGATGATATAAGTCAAAAATTCAGACACTGGTAAGAAAATGACATTCACTACAGATTACATCATGTACATTTCTAGCAGGACATGGAATAAAATTTTTGTTGGGAGTTCTTCTTTAAGTGAAAGCATCGGAGATCTGATATTGGACATCTGCCAATACAAAGAAACTCCTCTAAAGGGGTTTTCCAAGACTTTTTTAACTGATGACCTATCCTCGGGATAGGTCATCAGTATCTGATAAGTAGGGGTCCGACACCCGGGACCCCTGCCGATCAATTGTTTGAGAAGACATTGGCGCTCCCGTGAGCACCACTAACTTCTGGTATTTCTATTTTATAAAAATTATCACTTTATGATCAGTGGGCCCCTCTTGGACCCCCACATTCCTGGGATCAATGGTATACCGCTGCAGCCCTTTCACTGTTTTCCCCTGCACACAGTGCCCGTCAGTTCTCTGCCCAGCCAAGTGGCCAGGATTGCAGCAGCGCTGCGGCCCCTTCATTCTCCGGATCATAGGGGTCTCAGAGGTCCGTTGGTGTGGTACTCAAACTAGATCAGTGCAATCACATAACTTTTTCTTTGGGACACCTTTAGGCCTAGGCTACACTACAACTTTTTGTAGTGCGACTGATTGATTTTAACTATTGCAGTCCATGAGGTTACATTTAACTGAATGCATTAATTTGAACTACAGCTGTAATTAAATAGTTAAAATCAATCAGTTGCGCTACAAAAAGTCATAGTGTAGCCAAGACCTTAAAGAGGATCTGTCCCCTCTCCTGATATGTCTGTAACTACAATGCATTCCCCATGTAATGACAATTCTGGAACATCCATTCTTATGACTCGATGTTGTGACATTCCTCTATTATTCCTACTAGAAGTTTATAAATGAACTGCCAACAGTCTGCAATAAAGACCCAACTGGGTACTGGTTGGGGGTGTGTCCCTACACAGTGTCACATTAGCCAATGGAGCTCTCAGTGGCAGACTGTACAGAGACACACCCCTATGTGGTAACAGCCAGATGGACCATCATAGGGGATTGCTGGCAATGCATTCATGCATTTCTTGTAGGTATAATAGAGGAATGCTCAAGAATTTTTATTACATGGGGAATGCGAGTAATTTCTACTAGATATGTCAGGAGAGATGATAGGAGCTCCGCTCTGAAAATATTCGGATTGTACCATGGCATTCCATGCTTTTGTTTTCAGTATACGGTAGATTAAGAGAAAGCGGAGCTGTCATTACCTGAATTCACTAACTTCTGCTCCATGACACCACATCCTAATACCTCCATCCATTCTCCCTGAAACTTGATCTCCATTTCAAAAGATGGGTGAGTGAAGGGGAAGTAACAGTCCACCCATCTAATCTCCAGCCCTGCGAAGAATAAAATGCAGATATAGAGATCATACAGATTTATCCTATTGCATAATTCTTCATACATGACATGGCGCTCATGTCTCCACTAATTGACAAAGAACCAGTGCAGACAGTCTGTGAGAGCCCATCCATCACATGTCACATTTCTCCCAGATAGATATAGACAGAAGATTACATAGATAGATAGATAGATAGATAGATAGATAGATAGATAGATAGATAAGTAGACAGACAGACATATAGATAATAGAATAGATGAAAGACAGGATTGCCCTGTATTTAGCTTCCCATCCACTCTGATCAGGTTCCCTGTCCCTACTGAAGAAAAGCCTCCTCACAGCATGATGCTGCTACCACCATGTTTCACTGTGGGGATGGTGTGTTCAGGGTGATGTGCGGTGTTAGTATTCCACCGGACATAGCGTTTTGCATTTAAGCCAAAATGTTCAACTTTGGTCTCCTCCGACCAGAGCACCATTTGCTGTCCCCTACATGGTTTATGGCAAACTGCAAATGGGACTTCTTATGGCTTGCTTTAAAAAAGGCTTTCTTCTTGCCATTCTTCTATAAAGGCCAGATTTGTGGAGTACATGACTAATAATTGTCCTGTGGACAGATTCTCCCACCTGAGTGACCATGAGTCTCTTAGCTGCTTCTCTAATTAGTGCTCTCCTTGTCCCAGCTGTCAGTTTAGGTGAACAGCCAAGTCTTGGTAGATTTGCACTTGTGCCATACTCCTTTACACTTCTCTACAACTTTATCCCTGACCTGTCCGGTGTGTTCCTTGGTTTTCATGATGCTGTTTGTTCACTAACAAACCTCTGAGGCCTTCAAAGAACAGCTGTAGTTATACAGAGAATAAATTACACACAGGTGGACTGTATTTACTAATTAGCTGACGATCACACAGGATTTTATTTTGGGGTATCAGAGTACAGAAGGCTCAATACAAATGCACACCACACTTTTCAGATTTTTATTTATTAAAAGGTTTGAAAACCAGGTATCATTTTCGTTTCACTCCAAACATACTTGCTACTTTGTGTTGCTCTTTCACATAAAATCCTAATAAGATAAATTTAAGTTTGTGGGTGCAACATGAAAAAATTCAAGGGGTATGAATACTTTTTCAAGGCACTGTATATATGGGAATTGGGGGGGAATAGCTATCAGGAGAATGGGCATCACGCTGAGTGCAGGTTCTTCAGCAGGTCCTTTTCAATCAAGATAGGAGCAACTGCCGCTGCACGTGCAAGTGGACGAGCTGAGTATTTTTTATTTATTTATTTTTTTTGCTAAACCAAAACATTACAGCTGGGTGCTACTATGGGGGACATTACTAATTCTTGGGGCCACTATGGGGGACATTACTAATTCACATACTAAATGAAACAATGAAGCCCTCAGTATCAAAGTCCCTTAAAATCCTTTTAACTTGTAAAAAGCTACTTCTTTACTGAGAATGAGTTTACGTTTTTTGTATTCTGTTGTCAGCAGTACTGGTACCACTATTCCTAAAGCCTCATTCACACGTCCGTGTCCATGCTCAAATCTGTGATCAGGTGGTCAGTGAGGCATCCATGAAGCTGTTCGTGAATGATCCGTGTTGGGTCCGTGGGTCAGTTTTTTGCTGTCCGTGTTACATCCGTGTTTCACTGACACTGAACAGCTGAAAAATAATTTTCAAAGCATCTCTTCTTAATGATCAGTGATACACGGATGCAACACGGATGGCATTCGTGTTGCATCCGTGGTTTTCACTGACCCATAGACTATAATGGACGTGATGGATCCGTGAAGCGGACAAAATAGAGCATGCATCCGTGCTGAAAACACTGACCCACGGACCGTGCTAAAACACCGATGTGTGAATACACACATTAAAATGAATGGGGACGGGTGCTGTTCGTGGAGAACACGCACAGCAGACGTCCGTGAAACACTGACGTGTGAATGAGGCTTAAGATGGCGGCTCACTCATTTAAAAAAAAAAAATATTCTAAATTGCAATTATAGAATCATATGAACATACCTTCACCAAACAGATGAGTGATTAGTTTGGAGAGTGTTTGCTTTAGGTGATGCTCTACAAGCTTCATGGCTTCCAGTGTATGGCTCTCTTGTTTGTTGGGTGTGCGAAAACCATTCTCAAACAAATGACATGTGTCACCATTTTTGACATTTGCAAACAGCTAAAAAAAAAACAACATACAATGAGGAATTATACCGTAGTAATGTTGCAATAACTATTCATTTATATTAGTGTAACAGCAAAAATGTTAAATTTATTTTTCGTGAAACACACGCCCCAGCTAATCAGTAATGGCTGCTAAACAGGCAATAATGCAATACAATAGGTTCTCAGATTATCAGCTACTGCCAGTTTAAACTGGTGAGTGACTAGTGAGTGCTGGAGCAGCAGTGACTTTTTTTTCCTACAGGTATTCCATATTTAGCTGCCATTTTTATTTATTATTCCTACTAGAAGTTTATGGATAAATTGCCAGCAGTCTGCAATAATGATTCACCTGGATGTTACCAGTTGGGGGTGTGTCCCTGCAATCTGTCACTGGCAGCAATGATTGAACAGTATCAGGCTCTGCATGGACACAGTGCCAGCTGGTAACACCCAGTTGGACCTTTAATGCAGACCACTGCCAAATCATGTATAGCCTTTTAATGGGAATAATAGAGGAATGACACAAAATAGAGTCATACAAATAGATACAAAACATGTCAGGAAAGGTTACTGCTCCTTTTTAAAACCTGGAAAATTCATTCAATGCAGGGCTGGGCGATTAATCAAATAAATTTGATTAATTTGCCCGTTGTGATTCTGGCGGTCAGTTTTTGGCTGAATCGCCATATCGATTTTACCAAAATGGTACCTGCACTGATTGTTTCTCTTTCCTTCTCTCCCACTGCTGGTGGGAGGAATCTTAGGTGCAAAGAAGCAGGAGATGGGAGTGGTGTGGTTAGGAGCCTCCTCCCCTGCCTCTTCCTTTACAGGATGATACAGTTTGGTGTGCTTGTGTGCTGCTGCTCACATCCGGTGTGCCTCTGTAGGTTCAAGGGGCTGCTGTGGACCAAGGTACATATGGAGCAGGCTTGCTGCAGTGTGCCCACTCCATATATGGTGTGTGCCAGCTGTATAATACAGAAGGCACTGGTCGCAATGACAGGGAACGGCAATCACGACTAACACAGTCATTTAACCCCTCAGATTCCGCAATCAACAGGGATGGCTCCCTCTGTCTTCTGATCGTAGCCCCCGCAGGGAAATTGCGGGAGTTTGATCGGTACCATGGCAGCCTGGACATTTCTGAAGCTCCCCAGCGCTGCAGTGGTAAACTCCCTGTTAGGGCTCATGCACACAACCGGTGCCAGCCCGTGCCCGTATTGCAGCCCGCATACGCCAGGTCCGCAATACACAGGCACCAGCCGCATGCAGCCCGCATCACAGATCGCGGACCCATTCACTTCAATGGGTCCGCAATCCGGGAGATGCGGAGCAGAGGCACGGATCGGAACACCAAGGAAGCACTACTTTTTCACTCAAATGAATGGGTCCGCGATCCGAATCCGGCGGCCCCACTGTCAGAGCCCATGCACTGTGGACTGCAAATTATGGTCCACAGCCAGGCACTGACTGCACACGCTTGTGTGCATGAGCCCTTAAGCTGTGCACGAAGCACAGCTCAGCAGGGAGTGTGTCAAAATCCCATTCAACCTAACAGAATTTCTATTAGGGTGAATGGGACAAGGGATCGAAAGATCCCACCAGGTTCTAACCCCCTAAAAGATAATGTTATAAAAGTTTTAAAAAAAGTTTAAAAAATTAAAAAAACATTAAAATATTAAATTTTAAATCAGTCCACTTTCCCAATTTTACATATAAAAATATATAAACAATAAAAAAGTAGGTGTTGTGTCCAAAAATGTCTGAATTATTAAAATATTTTTAAAAAATTCCTGTGCAGTGAACACCGTAATGGGAAAAAAATTAAAAACACACGATTCGTCATCTGCCCCCCCCCCCCCAAAAAAAAATCAATTACAGTGATCGAAAAGTCGAAAATACCACAAAAATGGTACCAATAAAACTACAGTTCATCCTGGAAAAACAAGTCTTCATACAGATCTGTGGTTGGAAATATGAAAAAGTTTTTAAATGTAGTAAAACAAAAAAATATATACAAGTTTGGTATCGCCATAATCGTATTGAGGAAAAGGATGTCGTGTCATTCTTGGCACACAGTGAATGCCGTGATGTCAAAACCGCAAAAATCTTGGTGCAATTGTTGTTTTTTTCAATTCAACCTCACAAAGAATTTGTAATATACATTGAAAAGTTATTTCTACAAAGAAAATAATTGATTGAATTGTGTGTTTTTTCAGTTTAATTATCAAAAATAAGAAAATTGAGATTTAAATTGAAAATTGTTCATAGGGTTGAAAAAAAATAAATCGATATTTTATTTTTTGGCAAAATCACCCAGCCTTGTATGTTAAAAAATAAAAATAAAGATGGTTGATGAGTATGTTTGACTGCAATATACAGAACGATCCCGCCATGTAGCCATGACACTACTAAGGCTACCTTCACACTGGCGGCATGGGGATCCGGGAGGCTGTTCCGGCCGGTGAACAGCCTGCCGGATCCGTGCTGCCGCTAGTGCTCGTGTGGGGCCAGAACTAAGCTCCATCCCCATTCACTTTAATGGGGGCGGGACGGAGTTCAGGCCGCAGCACGGCAAACATGTCTGCCTGCCGGATCCCCGTGCCGCCAGTGTGAAAGTAGCCTAATTAGGAAGATATTAAATTTCTATAAATTCTGGAAGGGGCACAGTACAAGCAACTCATTGAAGACCGGGCCATAGATAATACATTTTGTCAGTGGATCCAGATGATTTTACAAGGGATTCACCAAGAACCAGACGTCTATGGTCAAAGATATCTAACAGCCATTTTACTCCTTCCAAAGAAATAACATGCTTCTTCATAGGAGCCAAATGTGATGATAGACTGAAGCCAGCCAGCAGTCCATATGAGTTATAGTGGCAGCTCGTGGTTGTTGCCACTCTGCTCACCTGCCCCAAAACTGCTGGGTTCAGACAGCTTGGACCCACCAGCCTCTCTCTCCTCTTTCCCGTCAGGCCTGGAAACTGGAGTGTCTCTGTCCCTCCTCGCAGGCTGCGGCCTGCTTCTTTCCGGTTAGGCCTTCCTCTGCTTGTAGGGCGTGCTCCCTCCGGCTCTTAAAAGGCCAGTGTGCGCACAACCTATTGTTCCCACCCAATGGCTATTACCCTGGGGTACTTTATCTACCTTCCTCTATGGGAAGGTGCCTGACCAATAGGTTCTAGTCCACTAGTGTGGCGCAAAGGTGTACTGTTCTATTTTCTTCTGACTGTGTACCAACTTCTGCCTGTTTACTGGATTTGAACCACTGTTGCCTGACCTGAACTCTGTCTAATCTCTGTTCTGACTCTGCGCTGTCTGCCCTGACCTTGAATAGTTTATCGGATCACATGTATCCTGCCTGTCCTGACCTCAGCCAGTCCTTGATTATGGTAATGCCTTGGTGCTCTGCATCTGTGTCTCTTGACCCATGTGGTGGTGCCGTCACTTGAGACTACTCCAAGAGGAAGCAGCCAGGTGGTTCCCCTGAAAGGAGAAAGACCAGGGGGGCACTTAGATAATGCCCCAAGCCAAGTCTGCTCAAGTGGCACAGCAGAACCACTTCTGTTTAATAGCAATATGTGCAGCTTATTTGCTCTAGAGTGATGAGAGGTAGAAGAAGAATAATGGATTCTGTCTGAAAAGCTACTATAGTTTGTACATTAGCTGACATTGGTTAATTGCTTCACATAAGAGCACAAAGAAAAATATACAACATGGCCAGTGTGTGTGTATACAGATGTAGCAAATCTCAACTTGACTGCGATATCATGTCACAGTGATATCTGGTGACAAAAGCCATTGAAAAAGTCAATTAAAGAAGAACTCCCGCAAAAAATTTTATTCCATGTCCTGCTAGAAATGTACATGATGTAATCTGTAGTGAATGTCATTTCTTTAGTAGCTGAATTTTTGAGTTATATCATCCTTAAGTTTCTTATCTGTGTCATGTGACACAGATAGACTCACACAGCACCTTATGTGTGGACAGGAAGTCTAATTTTCTATGCATTCCTATGGGAGCCTCACTTTCAGTCTCATAGGAATGAATAGGGCAGTTACTGGGTTGCTGTCCTGGGTCAGTTGGAGATCAGAGAGTTGGTCACATGACCCAGCTACAATAAGAAGAGAGTGGAATCTCTCAATTTCAGCATCTGATAAGAAAATGACAATCACTACAGATTATATCATGTACCTTTCTAACAGGTCAGAGAATAAAAATTTTTGCAGGAGTTCTTCTTTAACATTTTCTTGCTATTGTTTACTTAATTTGTTAAAAGATGAGGATCGCTACATGTAATTGATCTACAGTATAACCCCACGATCAGATACTGATGACCTATCCTGAGAATAGGTCATTAATATTCTTCTCCTGGAAAACCCCATTAATCTCTAATATAACAGTTCAGGTCTAAATCAATATTCAGACCTTGTTTAGGAGAGAGTTCCAATTATTTCAAGTCTCAATAATTTAAGATACAGTATCACCCTCTCTCTATTCTTTTTTGGCAGTCTCTATTCCAGCAAATTTTAACCCTTTAGGGTCCTGACAATGATAGGCAAGAAAGTGAGATGATACATTATACTTTGATAATGTTTCATTTATTCTTATTTCTAGGTTCCTGTCTGTGCGTCCAAACAGATTTTTTTCCCACAGGGACACTCCAATATTCATATTCCAATATCACGCCACTGGGGTCGCAGGTGATCAGAGTCTTAATTGTGCAAGCTTGCTACCTTTTACGTGGATAAAATCCCTTATGCCCTCTCTCCTTCTCCTCAGTTTTTGGCATCTCTTTATGAGATAGATCCTAATTGTTTTCACCCTCCTAAACACCAGCTGTGGCTTCTCTGGAAGGGCTCTTCCCAAAACTGCATCTCGTTTTAATAGGTGCCAGTGTGTTTGAATTATTTTTGGATTAATTCCTAATCCCTACTATACTTACTTTTTTTTTTCTATATCACCCTCTTGTCCTTCAGATTAATGTCTCCGTTCTGTTTCTCAAACGTCGTCCAGTTTGTTGCACACCTATCATATTATAGTTTCTCTCTTTAATACAGTATGGTTTTTTTTTTCCTTTTCACAGTTTGTTTCAATGTGCATGGTCTGTTATTTTTACCAACAGATTTTTCAGGTTTTTTTTAACCAGTCATGATGGCATCTGCTTCAATCTATAAAGCAATTTCTGTTTCTTTAAAACAAAGAAATACATAGAAAAGAACGGCTGTCATGACCCCAGGTTAAAAAAATTCATAAAAATCAGTTGATATTAAAAGGGACAAGAAAAACCATGGAAAAATATTGAATGAAAGATTCAAAGAGAAAAACTATAATACGCTAGTTACAGACCTGGGCAAGACAACGGAGAAATAGAAAAGGAGTCGGTAATGCATGTTGAGCAAATCAAAGCCAAACAAATTGACTTCAGTTCGAAGTTCAGTAAAAATTCGTCTCGCGAATTTTCTCGTGCTTTGTGGTAACAAATCTATTTTTCCTGAAATGGTGGCAAATACGCACCTTAGCCATTCGATCGTGGAGAAGCCATCGGGGTCATCTTGATTAAAGAAACCATGTGTATGATGTGATTGCGCCTGGCCAACATGATAACATGTCGTTGCATGTTTTTTCAGTCAAGATACCTGCAACGGCCTCTCTGCGAGCAAATGGATAAGGTATGTTTTTTTTTAAAGCCTGATTAACCTGTGAAAGGCCTCCATTTTAACATCTGATACTGCAATCAGCGACAAATGTGGCATCTGAATGGTTCAATGCCGTGGGCAGCACGATTGCTGTTTCCCGTCATTGCGACCACTACTTACAAAGGAAAGCGATTTGTGACTAAGTAATTCGGAACAAATCAAATTTCTTTGTGAAATTCGGCTAAGTAGCCGAATCAAATTTTTCATAACTTCGCTCATGACTAATAGTAGGGATTAGAAATAGTCCAAAAATGATTTCCAAAATGCTGGTACATATTAAAACCAGATGCGATTTTGGAAGGACAGGGCAGCAGGGCTGTGGAGTCGGTAAGCCAAAGCCCCGACTCCAACTCCTCAATTTCCCCTCACCCCGACTCCCGACTCCGACTCCTACTCCCTCATACATGGAGCATGTTTAAGTGATAACTTTAAACAAATTTGCATAAAATCAATAGTACAGATAAGTCATGACAAAAACAGTTTGTAATCTATCAGGCTTCTCTGGGTACAGCTCACTTAGGGCCTAATGAGAGGCGTAGCTAGAGGTTCAGCACATGGGGGGGCGAAACATACTTGAGTGGGCCCCCCACTTATTGGCTTCCCAAACGCACGTTTCAAACTTCACAGGAACATACTACTAGTTGTGGTTATAATACTGTATTAGCAAGATGACTGTATAAACTGCTAGATCATCTATGCTGTTAAGTACAGTACAATAGACTTTCTACATACCCTACTCTAAATACTCTACCACATAATGCAGTAAAATATAGGATTAATAGGAGTAAAAAAGGGGACTCCTCTGTTAAAGGAAATCTGTCCCCAGCTTTTACATCACTAAACTAACAGTCCCTTGCCCCCATCAGACTTCAGATCGGCTTAATGTGCCCCCATCAGACCTCAGATCAGCGTATTGTGCCCCCATCAGACCTCAGATCAGCGTATTGTACCCCCATCAGACCTCAGATCAGCAGAATGTGCCCCCATCAGACCTCAGATCAGCGTCTTGTGCCCCATCAAACCTCAGATCAGCAGAATGTGCCCCCATCAGACCTCAGATCAGCAGAATGTACCCCCATCAGACCTCAGATCAATAGAATGTGCCCCCATCAGACCTCAGATCAGCAGAATGTTCCCCCATCAGACCTCAGATCAGCAGAATGTACCCCCATCAGACCTCAGATCAGCAGAATGTGCCCCCATCAGACCTCAGATCAGCAGAATGTGCCCCAATCAGACCTCAGATCGGCTTAATGTTCCCCCATCATACTCCATAATGGAAGCCCTCACTTGTATTCGCCTGATTGTACTAAGGCCATCCCTGCTGGGCCCCCCAGAGGTATTGGGCCCAGAGCATCACCTCCCTTTTCCCCCCTCTCCCCCCAGTAGCTACGCCTCTGGGCCTGATGTATGAAAACTGTCTAGGTCTAAGACTTTTTTTGCTGCCCATAGCAACCAATCAGAGCTCCTCTTTCATTTCTCCAGAGCACTATATGAAATGAAAGGGGAGCTCTGATTGGTTGCTATGGGCAACAAAGAAACTTCTACACCTAGACAGTTTTCATACATAAGGCTCTAGGTGTTTTACATCAGCAGCATATAGAAGCCATGAGAGCAGCTAACCTCTCCAAACATGAGCTCAGAGGAAACATAAAGCATACAGAGAGAACATGCACTGGACATAAAGGGCAGTACACAGTCATCTCAACTAAAAGCCTAAATCCTTAGATCAGGAATAGAACAGACATTTATAGGACATTTCATCATTTTCACAAATTCTTATAAAAATATATTCAGCACTGAACTAAATGTACTAATTCATTATATATTTTAGGAGTCGGAGTCGGTCCATTTTATACCGACTCCACCAAAATGGTGACTGACTCCGACTCCACAGCCCTGCAGGGCAGAAAACATATGTTGGAGGCACAGGGACGAAATTACTATAGAAATAGGAATAAATGAAATATAAGGAAAGAGGTCACAAATCATTGTGTATCACCACTTTCATAGGTACTCAAAAGGGTTAAAGTTTGCGAGAATAGTGGCTCAAAAAGGAAGGGAGAGGGGAGGTGAAACCTTAAAGGTCTGAGTACTGATCTAGCTAGGTGTAAACCATTTTATAAGTTAATATTACTTATGGATGTAATAACATTGGTGTGGACCAAATTACATATACATACAGTATATGCATACATTCTGTGCAGATACTCGTTCATTCTTTGTGGTATGTTGTTTAGCAGTTTTATAGTGGTTTTAGTATTTTAGTAGAATATGTACCAATATCCAATCTAGAGATGTTTGGAAGCAGGAAGAAGAGGGGATTCTAGGATACATGGAATAATTGTCAACTCTTATTTCAATCCCTTGAGGAAGCCGGAAAAGTGAAAATGCTTGGTAGATATGGAGAACTTGTTTTAAAAGCTATTATATATTACTACGTTTGGCTCTTCCAACAATGTAGTTTGGGCATTCTTTATGTAGGATCTTTAGGGTTGTGTGAACGGGTTCGCACCTATTCCCCAAAATTGTGGAATAGATGCGGGCCCGTTCACTTCTAAGGCCGGCATGGGATCTTGCCGAGCCGTGGCTCCGCAAGAAAATATAGAACGTGTCCTATTCTTGTCTGCGACAGCGGACAAGAATAGGCATCTTCTATGGAGTGCCGGCGATGTGTATTCCGCAAATTGCCACTTGCCACATGACTAGTATGAACAGAAAGACATTACACACTCAAGAAAGTCCTCTCAGTCAACTCTCTGAACCCTAGAGAAGTAGCTGATCAGTTTCCCCGTAGTGGATTATGCAGTGCAGAAGAAATGTAATTTTACTTGTGGCCATCCAAAACCTGTCCAAGTGATACCTGAGCCACTATGTATTAGGAGCTCCTCTCTACCATACGCTCAGTTGGGCATAACACCAGTGTTATTATCAGGATGCTGAGAACCTAGATTTCCCTTGTCTGAAAGTAGCTTTAAAGGGGTATTCCAGTTTTAATGGTTACATTTTTTTGTTACAGAATAGGCAGTTATTTTGC
Organism: Rhinella marina; assembly: GCA_900303285.1. NCBI lineage: Eukaryota > Metazoa > Chordata > Amphibia > Anura > Bufonidae > Rhinella > Rhinella marina. Next base: position 117,233 of record ONZH01024586.1, read on the forward strand.
TTGCAGACCTTTATTATGTCCACACAATAACCTCTCTCTAAAGATAAAAATGGTACAGCCCATTTTAGTCCTGTAAAATGCATCCATAGGAGACGGATAGGATTAAATACGGTGTCAGTGGTGTGACCCTCAAGATTGTCATGTGACGTTTGACATTCAGTTAAATGTCCACATATCGAATAGGTGAATAGCATGATGAGAACATCACTTAGAGAAAGGCAGCCATTTTACAAATCACCTGGAAAAAGGTAGCCATGCAAACACACAAACAGTGAAGTACTTGTTGTAATAACCACAATGGTTTAAAGGGGTTATCCAACCCCTATAATGACTAATGACCCCCCACAAATGCCCAGGCACCTCATATAGGTTATACTTACCCCGCTCCCCACGTCTCTTCTGATCGCCTCATGACCACCGCTGCATCTCCCTGTCACGTGGATCAAAACATCTGGTGACAAGGGGGGGAGGGCTAGCCAATAGGAGGCCGCGACAGGGACGAGCCTCCCTAGCATTGTGGGTGACGCTAGGGAGGCTCATCCCTGTCATGGCCTGCTATTGGCTGCCCCCAACCCCCATCACCTGATGTTTTTTTCCACGTGACGGGGAGAAGCAGTGGCGGCCATGCAAGGTCAGAAATGATGTGGGTGCCGGGACCTGGGAATGGTGAAGGGGGGGGGGTCATTATAAGGGTTGGATAACTCCTTTAAATATTATTCCTATGTAGTTATCCCATAGAAGTGCCATGTATGCTGACCCCACACATATATGTCATGGACCACTATTGTTTACTGAATGTAAGGGGTTATATGATGTGAAGAGTGTCACATAATTAATCCCATCTTTCAGTTAGGCCCTGGATGCATTACATAGGACTGACTATATGGGCTATACCATTCTACTGTGTAGATAGAAGTCAACAACCTGATATAAGATAGTAGTATGTAAGCAAAATTTTACATACATGTACACTCGAAAATTGCATGATGTCCTATTATATAAACAAATAAAGTAAAAAAATAATAATAATAAAAACCAGAATACCCCTTTAAGTCTAGTTTTCTGCATGTGAACAGAAGGATTCATGAAAACAGAACGTATTAATTATTTATGTAAAGGGTTCTTTTTTCCTGAAAATTCACATGTGGGAAAGAACATAACATTCCTTTTCAGATTAAAAAAGGAGCTGACACAGATTAGAAACATCTGAAAGCTCTAGTATGAAATAATATACATGGGATAATTGGAATAATAAATACAAAGTATAATACACCTCTACTGTAAGATCTGAGAATAGTAGAGGTCGCAGCAGGGTGCTGTGGCCATAGAGAAAATAAGCAGATTCTGATTGCGATGTTTTTATTCCCCATGATTTTCTGACATAAGAATATGCTGATCTTACAGGACCGACCCACAGCATCTCCCGGACAGACAGCAGTCCAGTACAAAAACGTCCGGAATATGCTATGTAATATGTAAAAATCAGTCAGTGAAGGGCAGTGCGGTCCAGCAGGTGGCACCAGTGCCACTCACAAAGCCTAATCCAGGAATACATCAGACATGATGGCATAAAGCAGTTCCCCAACACTTTTACAGTCACATAAGGGTCTACTCACACTGCATGTGGATGTCAGGGAATTTCACAATGTATACCTGTGATGTACTGTATGCTGCTGTATGGGCATAGAGGTATCTCATAGGCTCCCATATTAATAGAGTATATTAAAGGGGGTTGTCCGGGTTCCGAGCTGAACCCGGACATACCCTTAATTTCACTGAGGCAGCCTGCCTGATGTTAGCATCGGAGCATCCTAATTAGCGCAGGGCAAAGGCATTTTGCCCGCTTCCGGTGACGAACCGGGCTTTGCCAGGCGGAGGCTTCCCCCCAGCAGTGAACCCGGTGACGTCACCGGCGCTGATGGGCGGGCTTTAGCGCTGCCCTAGCCAGTAAAACGGCTAGGGCAGTGCTAAAGCCGGCCCATTACAGCCGGTGACATCACCGAACACACTGCAGGGCGGAAGCTTCCGCCCTGCAGTGTGTATTTGTCAACAAAAGTGCCCTTGCCCTGCGCGATCCAGCGCAGGGCAAGTGAGCGCATCGGAGCATGAGATACTCCGATGCTAACATCAGGCAGGCTGCCTGGGTGAAATTAAGGGTATGTCCGGGTTCAGCTCTAAACCCGGACAACCCCTTTAAGCTTTATATGTTGTTTTGACACAATGTATCTGTAAGGGCTCATTCAGACGGCCGTATGATGTCCGCAAAAATACGGATCCGTTTTTTTGCGGATGTCCGCAAAAAAACGGATAGCATTCCGTTTTTTTGCGGACCCATAGACTTCAATGGGGCTATGTCCTGATTTTCACGGACAAGTATAGGACATGTTTCATTTGTTTTGCGGAGCCATGGAATGGAAAAAAGGGGCCCATAGAAGTGAATGGGTCAGTATGTAATCCGCAAAAAAACGGATCCGCATTTTTGCGGATATCATATGGTCGTCTGAATGAGCCCTAAGGAATATAGTAGTCGACCACTCTATTTATACAGTGAAAAAAGGTATTACACCACTCTTCTTCTGGCATCTGTTGGGTGAAAGGGACCCTACTGATACAGAGCTTTCCCAGTGTATATGGTAAATGGATACTGCAAGCACAGCATGGCTTTATGGCATACCATAAAATGTTACATGGGTGTTAACGCTAACCAAAGAGGAAAAGAATGTAACTGTGTGATCCAATTTGCAGTCTCCATCTTAGTATGAGGATTCAGAGAAAATACATCCTACTGACAGACAAGACACTGTAGACCTGAATTACTAGTTAGCTACCCCCAGAAGCCAGTTTGACACTGTCCAGTTCTCCATTATCATAATGCTCCATTAAACTCTATGGGGCTGCTGGAGATACCTCTTCTGTAATCTCCAGCAGTTCAAGAGACCTTGAGGGAGGTTTATCAAAACTGGTGTAAAGTAGAAAAGGCTTAGTTGCCCATAGCAACTAATCAGATTCCACCTTTCATTTTTCAGAGCCCCTTTGGAAAATGAGAGGTGGAATCTGATTGGTTGTTTTGGGCAACTAAGCTAGTTTTAATAAATCTCCCTCTTTGAATTCATATTATGCAGCTCAATAGGAAGACTCAGGAACACAGACGGTCGGGACCCGAGGAGAAGCTCCTGGACAGCAGAAGTGGCAGCATCACTGGTGCAATGGACAGTAAGTACAGAGGAAATTATCTTTTCTCTACACGGTCTGAAGACTCTAGGATTTTCAGAAAAGCAAAGTTAAAGCAAGGTTTGAATTACTCCTTCCTCTTTAATTCCTTGTAACGTAGTGATGTCTGATACCTGACTGCATTCCTGCAGTATGAAGTATACAGTATGAACTGTACATGTGTATGTGTGTACTGGCCTTTAGGTAGGGCTAGGAAGGGCCAGGAGACTAGAAAACACTTAGCTATGGAACTAAATTCTCAGCTCCATTGAAGACATCATCAGAGTAAGATGTGTCTTGATACCATTATTTGTCTTGTAGCATACAGGTGTTGGCTGAGTGCCATGTTGTGCTCTGGTCGAAGTGGAGCTCGCTCATTTATTTGCACGACTTTGGTGACTGTTACTTTACTTTATATATCTATCTTTTATCATAGTTTAGTAAACTGTTTTTGCATCTAAGTCATGTTAAGTCTATTTTTTCTCAATCATGATGCCACGATAATACACTCAGTGAACCCCTTTAAGGACATAATTTCGTAGTATGTGCCATAGGCATTTTTGGTTCATCAAGAAGTCACATAAAGATCTCCAGAGCATAGTGAAACTCACTGGTGGAGAACTGAAGCAAAGATGAAAAAGTATAGTATGACACAAACCATTTCAGCAACTTATAGAGCTGGATATGGGACCCTTGTGCTGCCATCTTTCTGGCTGGCAATGAAGCATGGCAAATCTGACATGACAATCACTGCTCCATTTGGTCTCATCTTCCCTTCAGGTATCTATTTAAATGGGTCTGAGAGGAAGAAGGAAAACCAGCACTGCTTCTATGCATTAGCAGTCAAGCATCCTGATCATTACCTACTTGTGCCCGGCTCAGTTTTAGCCGACACAAATCAGATCAGGAAAAAAGACTGTTCAATTGTTATTAACTCTCAGAACATTTAGTTCTAGCTTCATTCCCCTTTCCCTGCTGCGCTAAGCAAATTTAATTACAATGTAAAAACCTCAACACAATGTTCTAGAAAGGATATTAAGTATTCACATTATCTGAGATATATTGGAAAGGTACACTCACATTGTGTGGAAAAGACACTGCTTGGAGAGGGACGATTATGGACCACGATAGTCAATGGGGCTTTCACATCCTCCTTATGAGGAAGGGATTTATCCAAAACCAGAAATATGTATTAAAGCTTAACGTCAGTAACTACTTAAAGGGAGTCTGTCAGCAGTTTTGAGCATGCTAAGCTGCTGATAGTGCTAGGTAGGGGAAGAGGAATGCAGGACACACATAACTGTGGAACATTTATTATCCAGGGTAGTGTGAATTTGAACTTTAATTTTCCAGGGTTCTGTTCCTGCAAGTGCCCATGACGTGGAGTTTCTCTGTCTCTCAAAGAAGAGAGGGAGAACTGTGAAGTAGCTTACTGCAGAGAGTACTTCACTGTGAAGCTCTACCTCCAGGAAACTTGCAGCAGAATAACCACTGGGAACCGCACCTATATCGAGAACAGAGCCTCAAAACTGAATGAGGGCACACTGCGCATGCGCAGCCGCCCTCCATTCATTTCTATGAGCGCCGCCGAAAATAGCCGAGCACTGGCTCGGCTATTTCCGTCGGCTACATAGAAATGAATGGGAGCAGTGGGTGCGCTCCCATTAATTTCTATGGGAGCAACGGGGAGCTGCGCCTGGTGGTGGCCGGAAGCCCGGGGTCCTTCAGGCACAGAGCTTCCTGCTCCGTTGTCAATATAGGTGTGGGTCCCAGCTGTGGGACCTGCACCGATCAGACAATGGGGGCATATCCTAGCCATATGCCCCCTTGTCTAAGATGGGAATACCCCTTTAATATGAGCTCTTATTGGTTGCTATAGGCAACAAAGGACATTGTTAGTATAAGACAGCTTATGTTTGAGTTAATATTATTTTGACTGCGACGCTTAGCCAACGTTGTTGTAGATGCTGATGTAACTCACATGACCTTAAGTGTATACTAATTCTGTGGGGTTTTATATACTGTCAATTAAAGACAATAATGCCCTGATGTGGAGGTCTTTTTTAGTGGGTGGGGTGTTGTGGAGGTCACTGTTAAACGAGGGAGCTGCTTTGAAGGTCAAAGTTAAGGGGGTGGGCTGCTGTGGAGGTCACATTTTAAGGAGGCGGGGCACTGTGGCGGGGTTAGTCTTAAGAGGTGGGGGCTGTGGAGGTCACTGTTACGGGGGAACTTTTAACAACACACGCAAACAGTAAATGAAATAGATGAAATATACCCGTGCAAAGCTAGATCCTTCTGCTAGTTTTTAATAAAATTGAAAGATGATTTTTAGCTTAAAATGAGTACAATGCAATAATTTAAAATAAATTGCCACCAATTTGCAGGATAACAGGCCAAACTGGATGGACAGATGTCTTTTTTTTTCGGCCTTATAAACTATGTTACTATGTGTATATAGCCTTTAAGCATTATTGTGGAACTTGGGAGACGTGTAATCTTACAGTATGGCCCGTATGGCCATAGCATGGGATCGGAAAAGGTTGTGATCCCATTAGATATATGGACTTCAACTAACACTGAGGAAGAAATTCAAACTCAATGAAAATCAATGAACTGCCTGTCAGTGCCAAGGCCAGCTGGACAATGTGCACTACTGGTTCCGGCATTGTCTACACTTCCTATGATGAAAAATCTTTGGTGGTTTGTTAGTATGTTTTAATTATGAAATTATTTACTATATGCTGTTTACCTCATGGTTTGAGAAAAGACAGACACCTTCCATTTGATGAAATACTGGGTAATGACTCTTGTCAATCTCGTCACGTCGGTAGACATCCCCCACCACAAGAAATGCATCCAGTCCTGAGTGCATCAAATCCCACTGATGGGCTGAGGTGTGAGCGCGCAGCATGTGTGTTTTGTTCAAATAGTAATTGTCACCTTTTCTTCTACTAGGATGATCCAATGGAATAAGTAATTTGTCGAAATTTTGTTCTGTGGTAACAATCGGACTGAGATTATCATAAACAGAAAACAGAGGGTTACCAAAGCGGCCTACAAATTCTCTATAAAAGTGCTCCTTGATCCTCTCTTTTATGAGCCACAATGGATGGTACTTCTGGTTGTGCAGGTTCTTCCCAACCAAGGATAAGATTTTACTTGTGACATTAGTGTAGTCATCTCGAGGGTATTGACCACCAAGTAGTTCAACTTGGCTGCAGACGTCTGTTGTAGAAGTTTTAGAAGTTAGGGTTCGTAAGCATCCATGTTTTATCCTACTCATCCACATTCTTAGAAAACCTGCAGTTTTTGAATAGTGAAGAACGGTAGGTTTGGAAGGCCCTATGGGAAAACAGAATAATTAAATTCAGAAATCATATTATCTTATAGGGTGCCTAACAAAAAAACCACGAAAATGAAATACCTTGCTGTAAGAACACACAAAATCAGGGGCGTAGCTATAGCCTCATGGGCCCTGGTGCAAGAGTTCAGCTTGGGCCCCCCTTCCCTCAGTGCTTTGTGTGTCTTCTTATGTGGCACAATGGGTCTTTGGGCCCCCTTAGGCTCCTGGGCCCGGTAGCGACTGCTACCTCTGCACCCCCTATAGCTACACCCCTGCACAAAATATAAGGAATAGTATGTGTATGTATACAAACATGTGAACCTTTGGGATTAGCAGACAATATGGAGGATTAATTACAGTCAGGTATTTTTAATCAATGGGATGCCAATCCAGTGTGACTGGGGGAACATTTTTATTTAAAGAACAGGGATCTATCAAAGCCTGATATTTCTATGAACCTTAGAAGAAGAGTTGTTGATGCTCAACAGGATGGAAAAGGTTACAAAAGCAAATGGTAAATGTGTAATGTAAGATGTGAAATTTAAAAATATTACTTGTTTTGCAGATTTTCCATTTTAATCCATTTTTTCTGAAACAGAGCAAAGGTGAACAGCCAAACAAAGCTCAATATTGATTACCTTGATTTTCAGTTTACAGAAACACCCCATATGTGCTCGTAAACTGCTCTATGGGTACACCACGGAACTCATAGTGGAATGAGCACCATATGGATTTAGAAGGCCAGATTTCGTTGAAATGGCATTCAGGTTCTATGTCGTATTTGAAGAGATCTTAAAGTACTCCTACAGTAGAAAACCCCAAGAAGTGACCCCATTTTGGAAACTACACCCCCAAGGAATATAATTTACAAAGACATCAAACAATGGAGCAAACTCATGCTTATATAAGGAATGCAATTTGTGCAGTCCATATAAATTCACACTGCTGAAGTCACTTGCTGGCCTGTGCAAGATAATCCATATAAAAACAGTTGCTGCTTCTACACTTGTTCATAAAAAATCCATATTCTTTACTGAAAAATCATTAAAAAAGTCATTAAATTCAGCTGAATTTATGACGGAAACAACATTCTCTCTAAATGTTCCCTGGACTTGATAGTTGCTAATGAAGAACAGAAGTTGAATGAATTGAAAAAAAGAAGAGACAAAAAGTGGTAATTTCTTTAAAGGGATTTTCGGACCTCAATGTTAATAAAGAACTGGAAAGTAAAATGAACAATAACCTCAACACATTGGAATCCTCTATAATGGAAATTAAAAAGAAAAATATGAACAAGATATCATGGAGTATAGAGGCAATAATGTATATAACTGGAAGAGGAGAATAAAATTACAAGAACAATCCAAAATCTATTGTTAAAAAATAAAACGCGTTTCGGAGTGTCCTCGCTCCTTCATCAGTGGTTTCAAGCCGCTTCAAGCCTCTGAAGCGCGTTTGGTATTAAATATATCGGCATACAGAACTGCCATTACAGTCCCTTAATATACAGTACAGGACAGATTGATATCTGTTGCTTGCAAAATCTCTGGCAGGAAGATCAAGTCTGAAAAACTCTATAATTAAGCCAGGGATTGAAGTTTTCCTGGGGAGAGGCGGTATCAATGACAGAGCGGACAGTGCATGGCGCCAGTGACCACGTGCAGGGCCGATTCTAGCTCTTCTGCTGCCTGAGGCAAAAATTTTAATGGTGCCCCCCTCCCATTAAAGGGTTTGTGTCATCTTGGACAATGGGGGCGCTGGGACCCGCACCTATATCCAGAACGTAGCTGCCCTCCATTCATTTTCTATGGGGTCGGCGAAAATAGACGAGCGCTGGCATGGCTATTTCCGTCGGCTCCATAGAAACAAACGGGAGCGGGGGCCGCACATGCACTTCTATGGGGAGCTGGCTTGGTGGTGGCCGGACTGGAGTCCTCCAGCCACCACATTGCAGGGCTCCTTTCTGAATACAGGTGCAGGTCCCAGCGGTGGGACCTGCACCTATAAGACAATGGGGGCATATCCTAGAGATATGAGACAACCCTTTTAAAAAGTAGTATGAAAGCCAAGTAGCTACCGAACTCCAAGACTGTCCTGCCAGATCTGGGGCAGTACAAGTACAGATAATGTTATTGATATCCCCTGCAGTCCTATGTAACACCACAGGTAACACAGTGATAAATCTCAGAGTACAGATACTATAGTAGATGTTACCTGCAGTCCTAGGTAACAGCAAACCTAACACAGTGATGGCTGATTACAGAAAATGCAGTAGTGTTACCTACAGTCCTATGTAAAACCACAAATAACACTAGTGCTGATAATGTGGTAGTGTTACTTACAGTCCTAAGTAAAACCACAGATAACGCTAGTGTAGATAATGTGGTAGTGTTACCTGCAGTCCTATGTAAAAACCACAGATAACACTAGTGTAGATCATGTGGTAGTGTTACCTGCCTCCTTAGTGTGCCTCCCTGTGCCTCTTCCATGGGACTCCATGCTGGCCTCCTCTTCCGTCTTCTTCTTCTTGCCCCCACAGAACGTGCAGCTGCGTCAAGACATAAGAACACTGTGGGCATGGTGACGGTGACACACAAAGGACAGACACACAGGGACATACACATCTGTGCCCCTTTCACAGTGGAAATACCCTCTTTGTGCCCCCTCACAGTAGTTATGCCCTCTCTGTGCCACTTCCAGAGTAGTAATGCACTCTGTGGCCCCTTCACAGTATTAATGCTCATTGTGCCCCCTTCACAGTAGTAATGCCCACTCTGTGCCCCAACAATAGTTATGCCCTCTATAGCCCCTTTATAGTAATAATGCCCTCTGTGCCCCTTTATAGTAGTAATGCCCTCTGGGCCCCTTTATGGTAGTAATGCACTCTGGGACCCTTTATGGTAGTATTGCCCACTGTGCCCACTTTGTAGTAGTAGTAATGCCCTCTGTGTGCCCTTTGTAGTAATAATGCCCACTGTGCCCCATTATGATAATAATGCCCACTGTGTCCCCTTTGCCCCTTTGTAGTATTGATGTCCTCTCCTCTGTGCCCCCTTTATAATAGAAATGTCACCTGTGCCCTCTCTGTGTTAAAAAAAAACAAACAAACAAAAAACACAGTACCTATTCACCTTCTCATCTCCTTCCTGAAGTCCTCTCTCCCCTGGAGACGCAGATCGCTATGCAGGAATTTGCGGGCGGAGCTTATGCAGATTCTGGGCTGCAGTCTCCGCCCACATCGGCCGGCAGTGTGATTATGCCTGCACGCTGAATGGTGAAGCAGGGAGAAATCTCTCAGCTTCACCATTCTGTGCGCTGCGGGCCTGAAGATGGGAAGGAGCGCAGGGAGCAGTGACTGACAGGACATCAGCTCCCTGCGCTCTGGGAAGGGAGGAGGGGCGGGCTGAATGCGCAGCTAAAGGCAACACGGGCAGCATCCACTAGCAGTGTTTAACTGTTGTGTGGATGCCGCCCCTCAAACATACAGAAAACTGCCGCCTGAGGCGAGATTCTCATCTCGCCTCATGGCAGAAACGGCCCTGAACACGTGGGACGCCAGGGGACGCTCCTTTAGGCGGAGGCAATCTAAATCAGACGCCCTCTAAAAGAGATATGTAGTGCCCGGTTATAAGAGTGGCGGTGTTGCATTACTGAGCAAACTATACAGACAACAAATAAGTAAAACTGAATCATATCTATATAACTATACACATTCACTGGGCAACAAGGAGATCTATGGCAGTATTTTGGTACCATCTATATATATTGACAGCTAATCCCACCGCTCTTCACCACCTATAATCTGTGTAGAACGATTGAGACCAATATTTTAAATATTACAAAAGACAATAATCCTGGACAACTATGAACTAATCTTAATAACAACACTAATATTTACTCCGGATTGCACATTTTTATATTCTTATCTACATATTTTTATATTTTTTGTATATTTTAAGGAATTCCTTATACTCTTGGTAGGTATATTGTGTTGCATAAAGCATTTTATGTATAATGTCTTGTATATATGCCTATTGAGGGATGATACTGGTTCAAGAGTTGTCACCGATCTATCTGAAGACACACATAGTGTGGGTGTCCCGTATACCACTGACAAATCTATGAGTAGACTGTATATTTAAAGAAGAACTCCCGCAAAAAATGTTATTCCATGTCCTGCTAGAAATGTACATGATATAATCTGTAGTGAATGTCATTTTCTTACCAGCGTCTGTATTTTTGATTTATATAATCCTGACGTTTCTTATCTGTGTCATGTGACTAGGAATTAGGCTAGGGCTACACGGCGACAGTTGTCGCAGCCAGGATCCCTGAGTAGCGGGGATCCCATAGAGATGAATGGGATCGCCGCGGCAGTCGCAAGAAATCCAACACAGTTGGATTTTCTTGCGACTGCCGCGGTGATCCCATTCATCTCTATGGGATCCCCGCTACTCAGGGATCCTGGCTGCGACGGGTGTCGCGCAACAACTGTCGCCGTGTAGCCCTAGCCTTAGACCCACCAACTCACACAGAGACTTATGTGTGGACAGGAAGTCTAATTCTCTATGCACTCCTATGGGAGCCTCACTTTCAGGAATGAATAAAGCAGTTACTGGCTTTCTGTCCTGGGTCAGTTGGAGGTCAGGGAGTTGGTCACATGACCCAGCTACAATTAGAAGAAAGTGGATAAAGGCCCTTTTAGACGGGCCGATGTGTCTCCCTGCCCGAGCGCCGATCTGCGATATCGGCCCTCGGGCAGGGAGCCTTTACACGGCCCGATGAATCGAGCGCCGGGCCGCACGAGTGATCGCTGTATCACTCGTGCGGCCGGGCAGCTCCATACTGTCAGGCGCACATCGCCTGTTTACACAGGCCGATGTGCGCCCGACAGATTGGATCTTTTGTAGAAACCAAAAGACCAATCAGCCGACGAACGAGCGTTTTGCTCGTTCGTCGGCTGATTAGGGCCACTTTTACACGGGCCGATTATCGGCACTAGCGTTCCTAGGAACGATTTTTCGGCCGATAATCGGCCCGTGTAAAAGGACCTTAACTCTCAATTAGAGTCCCTGATAAGAAGATGACATTCACTATAGATTATATCATGCACCTTTCTAACAGATCAAAGAATAACATTTTTGTGGGAGTTCTTCTTTAAAGCGGCTCTGTCACTAGGTTTTAACCTATGTATTTAAATACATAGGTTAAAACCCCTTAACTTGTACAGTTAGAACATACCTGTATTGCAGAGTACAGCGCAGCGGTTGTGCTGAAAAAAGACCTTTAAACTTTATGTTAATGAGCCTTCGGAGCACCGGGGGGCGGGCTCTTTCTTCCTGAGCACCGCTTCTTCACCGCCCCCCGGGTCCCGAGGCTCTCCCCGATGCCGACGTCCACGCCCCTCTGAAAATTGATTGACAGCTGAAATCCCGCCGGCGCATGCGCAGAAGCGCTTGCAGTGCCGAACACCGCAAGCGCTTCCATCCTTGTGCGCACGCGCCGTCACTTCCGGGTTCAGCGAAGTGACGGCGCGTGCGCACAAGGATGGAAGCGCTTGCGGTGTTCGGCACTGCAAGCGCTTCTGCGCATGCGCCGGCGGGATTTCAGCGCTAGGCCGTCAATCAATTTTCAGAGGGGCGTGGACGTCGGCATCGAAGAGAGCCTCGGGACCCTTGACTTCTACAGTTAGAACATACCTTTATTGCAGAGTACAGCGCAGCGGTTGTGCTGAAAAAAGACCTTTAATCTTTATGTTAATGAGCCTTCGGAGCACCGGGGGGCGGGCTCTTTCTTCCTGAGCACCGCTTCTTCACCGCCCCCCGGTGCTCCGAAGGCTCATTAACATAAAGATTAAAGGTCTTTTTTCAGCACAACCGCTGCGCTGTACTCTGCAATAAAGGTATGTTCTAACTGTAGAAGTCAAGGGGTTTTAACCTATGTATTTAAATACATAGGTTAAAACCTAGTGACAGAGCCTCTTTAATTAACTAGTTCTCATTTATTAATCAGCTCTCATTTCTATTAATTTGTTACTACCTTTTTAATAAAAATTGTCTTTTTATATAATAAATGAAATATTCATCATGACATATAAGTACAATTCCTGTATAAAAGTGCGCTTGGGCTTAGGCTACTTTCACATTAGCGTTTAAGTTTTCCTGTATTGAGATCCGTCATAGGGGCTCAATACCAGAAACAAAATGCTTCAGTTTTGTCCCCATTTACTGTCAATAGGGACAAAACTGAACTGAACAGAACGGAATGCTCCAAAATGCCTTTCGCTACGTTTAGTTGCGTTCTCATACCGGAGAGTAAACCGCAACATGTTGTAGTTTGCTTTCCGTCCTGGGATGCAGAGCAAGACGGATCCGTCATGACCTCCAATGCAAGTCAATGGGGACGGATCCGTTTTCTCTGACACAAACAGATCTGTCCCTCACTGACTTTCAATGGTGTTCATGACGGACCCGTCTTGGCTATGTTAAAGATAATACAACAGATGCAGATGGTTGTATTATCAGTAACAGAAGCGTTTTTGCTGAACCCTGCCGGATCCAGCAAAAATGCTAGTGTGAAAGTAGCCTAAGATAAGTAAAAGCATTCCAAAGTTATTACCACATAAAGTGACAGGTCAGGAAGGGGGTAAATGGCATTGTCTGGAAGTGGTATATATATACACATCTAATATATAAAGCTGAGTGTATGTGTGTGTGTATGTCCGCTAAAGGAATCCGCACTGTCGCAGCTACAAACACAAAATTTGGCATACAGGTACATCAGGTGTCCGGGAAGGTTTTAGAACGGGTCTCAGCTCTCCAGAACGTACCATTCCTGAGATATTCCCAAAAAATGCATTAGCCAATAGAAGCCTGGTCACATGACTCTTATCAGCCAATAGAAGCTCACAGGCAGTTAGTCTCCACACACACCAGGTTTCCATAACAACCTAGCCAGTTCACTGCTGTAGGTCTACTTTAAAGGGGCAGAGCGCTGTGGATGACACTGTTAAAGGGATATTCCGGTTACCATAAATATAACTTATGTTTTAGACTAACTCATCATCAATCATTACCTCATATAATTTAAATTACCTCATATAATGTAAATTTCACATATTCAGTAGTAGTAAAAGATGTTTTCCTCAACTGCTACCCACTGTTTTTTCTCTAAAATTACTATGGCATCGACCTGTAATTTAGGCCATCCTCAAAAGAAGGACTTAAAAGCCAAACCCCCAGCCAAACCCCCAGGTCCCACTATGTCACATCCCCAACTCAGGCCACGCCCCTTCCACGCCGCATCTGACCAGGATTGAAAAAATGAAGGTAAAAATCAACTTCTGTCAGCTTCAGGGGAGGGAGGGTGACTTTCTCCCTGCAGCTCATGCTCAGACTGCTGTCTGAGAGTAGGACATCCCTGTGTCCATCCAGGCCCTGCGCATGACAGAGGACAGGGAGTCTGAGCGTGAGCTACTGAAAGGGTGGACATCCCTGTGTCTGTCTAGGCCCTGCACCAGACGGTGGACAGGAAGTGTGAAAGCCAGACTGTCCAGCATAAAACCGGACCTCTGTCCATCCTAGGGGCAGGCTGATGTTAGGGTGACCAGATGTCCAGCTTTAGGCTGGACAGTCCGGTTTTCTGGCTCCCTGTCCTCCATCCGGTGCAGTGCCTGCACGGGCGTAGGGATGTCCACCCTTTCAGTAGCTCACGCCCAGACAGCTTCTCCTCCGTGTCTTCACAGAGCTAGGGGGCGTGGCCTCATGTTTAGTGGTGTGGCTTCATGGGGACCGGGGGTGCTGCTTCACATTTGAGGGAATGGCCGGTGAGGTCTGGCTTTCTGGGCTGAAGACAGTGGCCACCCTAGCTGCTGTGGAGGTCACAGTTAAAAGGGAGGACACTGTGGATGTTTCTGTTAAGGGCGGGCAGCTGTGGCGGTCACTGTTAAAGGGGCAGGCACTGTATACGTCACTCTCGACATCTTTTAACGACACACAAACATTAAATGAAATAGATTAAATATACCCGGGCGAAGCCGGGTCCTTCAGCTAGTATATATATATATATATATATATATATATATATATATATACATACAACTAGCTGTGATTTCTCTTTTTTTTTATACAGAACAGTCTATTCAGTATGACTATCAGCTGTGTATCCACCTGACTTCTGCCCAACACAACTCATGGTCCCAACCCCATTTATAAGGCAAGAAATCCCACTTATTAAACCTGACAGGGCACACCTGTGAAGTGAAAACCATTTCAGGTGACTACCTCTTGAACCTCATCAAGAGAATGCCAAGAGTGTGCAAAGCAGTAATCAAAGCAAAAGGTGGCTACTTTGAAGAACCTAGAATATAAGACATATTTTCAGTTGTTTCACACTTTTCTGTTAAGTATATAATTACACGTGTTAATTCATAGTTTTGATGCCTTCAGTGTGAATCTACAATTTTCATAGTCATGAAAATACAGAAAACTCTTTGAATGAGAAGGTGTGTCCAAACTTTTAGTCTGCACTGTATATAGACACAAAAAAGCCTTGTGCTGAAAAATGTGCAGATGTGATTAGTAATGGACAGTACTGGTTGGCAGTCAAAGGTTGCAGGACACATGCAATCAAATGTGTGCATGCAAAAATGTAATCTTTATACACACACACACGTGTTGTGCGTGTGTGTAAAAACTGCAGTATAAATATTTAACGCAGTAAAAAAAATCTGAACACTAGCTAAAAATTAACTTATATTTATATAGAATGAGTTATATATATATATATATATATATATATATATATATATATATATATATCCCCAACTACTCTTTTTCTTTTTTTACACAAAGCTTAAAGGGGTTGTCCGGGTTCAGAGCTAAACCCGGACCTACCCTTACTTTTACCCAGGCAACCCGCCTGACTAGGGCATCGGAGCATCTCAGGGAAAAGGCATTTAGCCAGGTTCCGGCGCTGAAGGGCGGGCTTTAGCGCTGCCCTAGCCAGTAAAATGGCTAGAGCAGTGCTGAAGCCGGCCCATTACAGCCGGTGACGTCACCGAACACACTGCTGGGCGGAAGCCTCCGCCCGGCAGTGTGTATAATGTAAACAAAAAACCCTTGCCCTGCGCGATCCAGCGCAGGGCAAGGGAGGGCATCGGAGCATAAGATGCTCTGATACCCTAGTCAGGCGGGCTGCCTGGGTGAAATTAGGGGTATTCTGGGTTCAGCTGTGAACCCGGACAACCCCTTTAATAAGCAGTCTGCTATGGCAGACATGGGAGCCTTCCCATTGTCCCAGGCAGGCATAGTAACTGATACAAATTCCATGATATCACTACAATGGAGGACAGAGGGTGTTCCTTTCCTCTGGCTACATGTGTGGGCTATTTTCTATGCAGGGGAGGAAGGAGTGAACAAGAACTGACTGCAACACATCCTGGGAAATAGAGGTGCTTGATTGTCTCACTTGAACTGCTACACTCCCACCAAGATAAGTGACTAAAAAGTGTTTTCAGTTCACGGGATAAGCCCTTTAATTAACACACCAGTGATATCAGCAATTCTATAGCTAAAAAGTAAGGCTTGTGAAAATAGTTCAAGGATTTGAAGCTGTTTTCTTCACTTGAATGGAGAGCCATTAATCACAATGAGACCAAGAACAGCATTGGAAGACTAGTTACATTGGAGGAGATGATTACAAAATGTTTTACACTTAAATAATGTCAACACAGCTGACATTCTGTATCATATGAATTATGGCACTTTAATAATGGCTGCAGTTAACCTTACCCATATGGTTACGTCTTTATTGTTCACGTATTGTAAGTCCTTGTAGGCAAAAAATCAAAAGACAAACATATTTACAGAGACAGTAAACTGATGAAGAGTAGTGGTTGGGGGGGGCTGCGTGTTCTTAGTGCTTCTGGGACTGGTGAAGCGACTTTTAGGAGGCACTGTATAATCATGTAATACATTACAGCATATAATCACTATGTAGCCCGTTCTTGCCGTTCCTTTTCACTACAATTCAATCCATCCAGAATGTTCGTGGAGGCAATGCTTTTGTATGAGGGATATTTATGAATGTGATGGAAAGGTCATGAATCTCAGGTTGGGTTCTCTCCAGTGTTATTGCTTCTTTTTTTTCTAGTATATTATAGTAGTGTGCACATGACTAATGGTGCCAGACGGACCCCTTTCCATTAATGGAGTTGTCTCACTTCATGAAATGGCATTTATCATGTAGAGAAAGTTAAAGGGGTTGTCCGGGTTCAGAGCATACCCCGGAGCATCGCGCAGGGCAAGGGCTTTCTTGTTTACTAACAACACACTGAGACTTCCGCCCGGCAGTGTGTTCGGTGAAGTCACCGGCTCTAGCGCTGCCCTAGTCGTTTCTGCTTGGCAGAGCCCGGTTCGTCACGAGAACTGGGCAAAATGCCTCTGCCCTGCGTGATTAAGCGCAGGGCAAAGGAGAGCATCGGAGAATGAAATGCTCCGATGCTCTTGTCAGGCAGGCTGCCTGGGTGAAATTCTGGGTATGTCCGGGTTCAGTTCTGAACCCGGACAACCACTTTAATACAGGGCACTTACTAATGTACTGTTATTATCCATATTGCTTCCTTTGAGGCTGTATTCATTTTTCCATCACATTATACACTGCTCGTATCTGGTTTAATCCAGTAAAAGTGGCCATTCTTACTACTGTGTATTTATTCATTATCAGTACGCAGTATTTAGTCACCATATGGTGGAAATTAGTGTTCATGGCCTGTTTTTTTTCAGTGGGGGTGGGAGTCCATATATCTCTATAGACCTTTGGAACACCACTGGGTCTCTCACATCCAAGCAATGGTGGTGAGGACACATCCTAAAATTTGTCCTGGAGCCCATAGTTTATGAGAGTCTTATCATTACATTTTCCTCAATGCTTTTTTAAAACTCTCCTGTATAAAAATTGTCAAAAAACAATAAATGTTGCTCATGCCACATCTTCCGTTTTTTTTCAAATTCCCTAAGACAAGAAATGGTTGTCACAGGGATGGTCTGCATGTATGCCCTAATAACCCAGCAAATATTTTGTATATTACTCCAACAGCTTCTCAATAAAAAAAAACCTGTGCCCAAATATCTAAAGTTTAAAGGGGGATTCCAGTACCTTGAAAATACTGCCCCATGGCCTGCAAATGCTTAAAGGGGTTGTCCCACAAAAAAAATCTAGTTTTCAAACCAGCACCTGAACCTGAATACTTTTATAATTGCATGTAATTAAAAATGTAGCATAATGACTGAGTTATTCAATAATTATTGTGTAGTGCCACCTGCTGTTTGTTTTTTTCTTATTTCTTTGACCTGCTCACTGAAAAGGCCGCAAATGCTCAATTTCAGCTGCCTCCTGAGCTGTGATAGGGAGAGCTGAGAGATGCCCCCATAGCTGCAGCAGAAAAGACACTCCCCCTGAGCTGTCAGCTTGGTATAAATCTAGCAAAGCAACGACTGGGGAGATCTCTGGATCCATGTGAGGTACAGGGCTGGTTCTAGCTTTGTCATATACTAGTGAGATTGTCATGTACTATATGATGTCTGATTTTCATTTTTTACATTAGTCATGAGATAACCCCTTTAAAGGGGGTGTGCAACTTATCCCCGTTTTCACCCAGGCAGCCCCTCTGAAATGTGCATCTGAGCATTTCATTTCAGCTTTTTTGTTTACAGTTTTCACTGCTTGGCGGAGGCTTGCGCCTAGCAGTGTTGCCTGTGAAGTCACCGGCACTGATGGGCGGGCTTCAGCACAGCACTAGCAGTTTTACAGCCTAGGGCGGCAGAAAAGCCCGTCCATTAGTGCCAGTGACGTCACCGGGCTCACTGGTAGGCTGAAGCCTCTGCCTAGCTTACCCATGGAGACGTCACCGGATCTCCAGAAAAAGACCATGCCCTGCAGGGCAAGGGAGAGCTCATGTCAGAGTGGCTGCCTGGGTGAAAACAGGGATATGTCCGAATGCAGACAACCCCTTTAAAAAAAAACTTGCCAATCTGATGGTGCACAGGTCCCCGCTGCACTCCAATTTCTGCTCCAGTCCTCGACATGGCAAAAAGTGGAATGCAGCAGAGATTTTCTGCACCACTAGAATGACAGTGGCAGGGGGATCGGACACGTGGCTTGTCAAAAGTTTTGAATGATAGGGGTACGGATGGAAAGCCAAAAAATGCCTTGCCTCGCTTGTTGAAGGCAGACTCACAGAATTTTTGAGTCCATCTTCAATTACCAAGGAGAGCTTTTTTTCTTTTGTAAAACATTTGCAGGCCTTGGGGTAGCGTGCTGGAATACCCCTTTAACCATAGCCCTTCAATTTATCCACATCCTCTCCCATTCTTTGGTTGAACCTTATGGGCATAAGTCCATTTTTTTTGCTACTATGTCACTATATATATAACAGCCAGATTGGGTCATTGCCAAAAGATGTTCTAAATCAAATCAGACATTTTCACATTATTCCTATTCTTATTTTTTTTATGTATGCATCATTATTAATTGTAAAATAGCATACTGAGTACTTTATTTGTTCCTCTATGTGTTTTTAATAAAAGGTCTATTTAGGTAGCACTGACACTTCTGGGCTGTAATTGGTGCTGCAAGGCAGATTGTCTTATTAACTGAGCCGAGCCTGATGTGTGACACCTTCTGTGAAACTTCGGCTTAAAATAGTATGTAAATGAAGCCTTGTGTAAATGTGATCATACGGGTCTGCATATCAAAGAAAGGGCACTTCAAGTCTGTGTGCAAACCACTGACAAGTGTCCTTCCCAGGGCCTAGAAAGAAGAGCGTACGTTTAAAGGCCAATGTGCAAGGTCAAGCTGCATGTATAGTCTCTGTACACCAGCACACATGACTTCTTATATACTAGTATACGTACACTAAATATTCCTGTAGGGGGTTCTCCGGATTCAGGGCTGAACCTGGATATAAGCTCTTCCTTATTCTTTTACCATATATGAGTGGAGCATCAAAACATTTTCTTGCTCTGATGCTCCCCCTTGCCATGCTGCATCGCGCAAAGCAAGGTCTGTTTGACAGCCGGTGACATATCGGGCTTCATGTCACTATGCTAGGCAGAGCATATGCTAGTTACAGTAGAAATAGTGCAAAATACAAAAAAAAAAGTGTCAGTGTCCCCCATAGGTCTTTTAATAATCTCTTAGGGCAGTGTTCCTCAACTCCACTCCTCAGGGTCCACCAGCCGGTCGTGTTTTCAGGATTTCCTTAGTATTGAGCAGCTGATATAATTATTATCAATGCATCAGGACTTACCACAGGTATTCATTCTGTGGGATATTCTCAAAATCTGACCGGTAGGTAGGCCCTGAGGACTGGAGTTGGGGAACCCTGTCTTAGGGGACATATTATGTGCCAAAAATCTATGTAAAAATTAAATAAAAACTAGAACTATAAACTATATAATAATAAAAAACAAATACTGGTAACAAAAAAATAAATAAAAAAAACACCCACACCAACCAAAACTGTTGTCAAAATGACAGACACAAAATAGGGACCCCATTTTAGTCATTTATCTTGGTGTCAGTTTGCATATTTAAAGAATAAGGACCTTTCTTTTGAAAAAAATAACTAAATGATTTACACATACGAGTAAAAAATGCAAAACGATATTTCTATAGATATAGCAGACAGAAAGCACTGAATTATCTATGGAAGGTTAGGTAAAAATTCATCATCCGCCCACATGTATTATCAGTGCAGCAGCAGTAATTAACACACATCTTTTATTTTACAATATTTATGCAAAATTGACTAAAGGCTAATGGCGGGTCATCAGGACCAGAATCAGATGTAAATTATTACATTATAACACTGCCTTTTAAATGATAGAGGATGTTTGAGAGTCATAGCGTGAATCTTAACAAGAGTCAGATATATTTACAACACTCAACAAAAAAAGTGCAACACCAAGAAAGACAAGTCGCAAGGTTATGCAACTCGTGGAAGTAGCAGGTATCACTAAAATCTGCAGACGAGAATAATTTCAAGCACCTAGCTCCAATGGGTGGCAGGGACATAAAAATCAGATTAAAAGCTATGTTTTTTAGCCTCTTGAAACCTAAAAAATTGGATAACGTCATGTGGGGCGGTTGAACAGAAGGCATTGCACATCGATGTGCCAGTTATCGCTACTCTTCGCAAACTGAGAGGAACAGAATCCTTGAACTGAGAGACCTTGGTTTATCACTCCAGCACCTAGGCCAAGATGTCAGCACAGTTGAACATTGTGTGTCCCGATGGTTGAGAGAACAATGATGAACAATGATGAACTGGAATGACGGCAAGAGGTGCACAGAGGTGAGGGATTGTGTGATTAGAATGAAGCATACTGTACCAATCGAAATTGGACTTCACATACCAAGCCTAGGGTGGCAAACAATGTCTACACAAATCATCAGAAGGCATATGCATGACACTGGGCTATGAGGCAGACATACAGCTACAGATGCCCTATTGACCTCACACCACCCACTCTGAAAGACTATCATGGTGCACAGCAAGAAGGCACTGGAGGCTGGAATGGAGGTCTACCCTCTTCAGCGATGAGTTCAGCTTTTGTCTCGGACGCAATGAAAACCAGAGTTTAGTCTGGAGACCAAGTGAGCAACCTCATGAAGAGGCCTGGACGGGAACATCACACTGGTCCTGCTCCCGGGATTATCGTGTGCTATGGAATACTGTACGGTAACGTATCCTTGATAGTGACCTAGGTGTTCTACCATGGCCTGCGGCATGTCTCCCATCGAGCACATCTGGGACATCATTGCTCAGCAATTACAATAATTGTTCATTATTGGATCTTGATGATGTGTGGACCCAAGTGCATTCAGCGTGGCAGAACATTCCACAGACAACCATTAATAGCCTCATTGATAGCATGCCAAGGCGTGTAAGTGCGTGTATTTTTGTACATGGTGTTCATGCTTGATACTGAATAAACCTGAGATGTATTGAATATTTTGTTTCCATTTTTTTATCATTTGCAAATTGACCCTGTGATTTTCCTTCTTGGTGTTGCAATTTTAATGTTGAGGAGCATATATACTGTACAATGTGCAAATAAAAGTCCCTGGTTTACAATGAAATTCATTTTTTAACTGTAACATATCCTCTTAAGGGTGTAAGCACACTTTGCAGCCCAGCTGTGGATTACTGCTAATTGCTGGGCTATATCTATACGTCCTGTGGCTTTAGCTTACAAGTACAGGTGCAGCCAGGCAATTGGGTAATCTGCGTGCTGTTACTGAATCTTGCCAAATGGGTAACTGCATCCTTAAATAGGTATCCTTGTTGGTAGAAGTTATCCCTTATCACCGCTCCTAAATGCCCAGCTGCACGTGCTTTGCTGTTCCAAATTCCCAAGCTGAGCAGACTTTACTGTTCAAATTGTCTAGGCTTGCAGCTTTTCCCACCTTTCGGCTCCTCCCCTACTCTCCCTGGGTAACACGGTGTGTGAATGAGATTTTGAGATGTTGTGCCGTGATGTCGGAGGAGGGGGACGAAGTCTTAAGTCATTACTTACACTAGGAAATCTTTGGGAGACTCTGGCTTCACCCACATCACATCCCTGGTGCACCCCCTTTTGGAAAATAGCAGAGGCAGTGGTAAACCATAATTTTTGCAAAAAAAAAAGTTTTTGAGCAAATGGTGTTTAACGAGTTGCAAACTCCCTCTTTCACTGTGAGATTTTTCCTGAATTTGTCTCAAGATGACACAGGTCACCCAAGTATCAGATTACACATGTCAACAGAAGTCTATGGAGAGGAGAGGAAGGAGGAGTGAGCAGTAGCCAAGTCAGACAGAAGACACACAGTCAGAGAGACTGCACTAGCTATATAGATAGTTTCTATATCAGCCCAAGTGATTTATACCGCCAAACTTTTGAAAAGCCCCAATAGAGGCAGCAGCACTGGCGTACGAGCACTCCACTGCAAAACTTTTACAGTAAACCATGTTCCTAACTCCTGTCTATCTATACACCCCACACCCCAATTCCCTCAGTCCCTTTGTGCCACTTTACAGTAGTGATTCCCCCTTAGTTCCCTTTTCACAGTAGTGATGCACCCTTAGTGTCCTTACACAGTAGTGATGCCCCCTTTAGTGCCCCCACACAGTAGCCATACTCCCCTAGTGCTCCCACATAGTAGAATACTCCCTTAGTGCCCTCCACTCAGAACACTTGTTTAGCCCGTCCACACAGTAGTTATAACCCTTTAGTGCTCCCCCCATAGTATATGTGCCCTCACACAGTAGAATGTCTCTTAATGCCCCCACACAGTAGAATACTCTCTTAGTGCCCCCACAAAGCAGAATGCTCCCTTAGTGCCCCCACATAGTAATTATACCCCCTTACAGTACTGCTTTCCCTGTAATTTTAATAAAATAAAACATAATACTCACTTAGCCCCAGTTCCCCGAGGAAGGGAGCACATAACGCCCCCCCTAGCAGTGATCACATTTCTGCATTGCTCCTGCTGAGCTTAGAAGTAGAGTAACTGTATCTGTGTCTTTAAGATGCAGAAAATTCAGGACAGTCCCGGAGGACCCAGGTTGGTTGGGAGGTATGGTAACATCTTGTTCCACCTCTATCACAGAGGTTGCCTCTTTTTCCTATAGTGTGTAAGCATGACCACCACTGCTGGATTGCAGGGTGGTCATAACCCCTGGATACAGGCAATGTATAATGTGATGGAAAAATGAAGCCAGTAAAGGAAGAAATATGGACAATCACAATACATTAGTAAGTGCCTTGTATTAACGTTCTCTACCTTATAAATGTAATTTGCAGAATTGAGACAACCCCTTTAAGGGATTAATATGTTTAGGGAACAGTATGTGCACTGTTCATCTGTAAGACGGTATTGAGAAGTCTACAAGCAAACACCTACTTATATAAGTGAACTTGAGATGTCATCGGTCCTGACAAAGCATTTAAAAAGCTAAGCCTATTCTCCTCTAGATGGAACTATAAGTCTCCGCCTGGGGCACAGCGTGGCTACGGCTTGTAAGAGCACTGCTGAAATATTAATGAGAGAATTATTTGTCAGGAAAATTATGCAAGGGGCATGGTGCTTGCACAAAAGGATCTGCAACAGAACACACAATGCCAGGGCTGATCTGAGAGCTGAGCGGAGATGTGAAAAGCAGCTTGACTGGCTGGACCTTCTCGTCAGTTAGCACCTTTCACATTTTTTTTTTCACTTACCTATAAACCAGTTACCCGCAGCACTAAGTATTTCAGGAATTAACTGGAGTGAAGCTAAATAATTCTTGGAGCCCTAAGTCAGCCTCTGATTTTATGGTATCATGCGCTGATGAATACTGATAATTATCTTTTAGATGGTAAAGTGCTATCCTGTTTATGACTCAGACGGGAGTCTGCTGTTGCCTGTTCCATTATTTAAGAGGAGAGGAAAACATGAAAGAATTCATTCATGGCTAAACGTGCTCTGCGAGGGGAATGCCAAGGAGCTGCCGCGTGAAGCTGCCTTTCTACATCTTATTTAGGATGACACAAAGCAGAGGTCTGTGAATAGAGGAAGAATATTTAGGTAAAGATTTGAGATGCAGAAATAAAACAAATTTCCAGGTGATGAGGTTTTCATTTACATGTTACAAGGCTGCATGAATAAGCAATGTATATCCATAGAGAACTAATACCATACTGATAGCTGTTAAAACGTATTCTGTATGATGCTTTTCTGCAACAGAAAAAAGGAAATTGGACTGAAATGTGTTGTTTCCACAAAGCTGTCCATGATGTGACTGCCTGCTAAAAGCAAGCAAACTCAGGCAATACGGGCCAGTATCCCACCGTGTTAGGGATCATGCACACGACCGTTAGGCGTTTTATGGTCCACAAATTGCGGATCCGCAAAACACTGATAACGGCCGTGTGCTCTCCGCATTTTGCGAAACAGAAGGGCCAGCCCCTAATACAGCAGTCCTATCCTTATCCATAACACAGACAATGTGCTGTGGACATTTGTTCTAATTGTTTTGCAGAATGGAACGTGCACACTGAGTCATTTCTGGCCTCACTGAAGTGAATGGTTCCGCATACGGCCCGCAAAAAAAAAAAATGGAACGGACATGGAAAAAGAACTGTTTGTGTGCTTGAGCCCTTAGGCTGGGGCTAAGCAGTGTTCTTGGGTGTGACTAGTGTCACATGATGCGTAACTTAATGGGCGAGCGTTTGCCTCGACTGTGACCCCATTCATCTCTATGGCTGCAGTGCTACACTGCGATCCTAGGTGATACGACACCTATCATGCCCAAGATCGCTGTGTAGCCCTCGCCTAATTAGACATAGCAGCTTTGACACAAGGCCTGCATATCTGCAATATTTGATATGACATCTGATTACAGGGTCCAATACAGGTGGACCTTTCCATTCTCCCAGCTGCTGTGCCGCTCCGCGCTGTCTGTGAAGCTGCCGGTGACTTTGGTCCACCCAGAAGTGGAGGTAAGTATTCTCTCTCCCCGCACAGTGCTTGCTCCCTTCTGCAGAGGCTTCGCTGACACAAATGAATGCCCACATCAGATTAGCAAAACCATGCATTCCTAGGGAGATGCATGATTTTACTAAAAAAATACACTGCCACCAATGACTGTTTTTACACCATAAATGGACCACCAATGACTAAGAGCGACAGCAAAGGAACCATTAGACAGAGCTGCCTAGACCTGTCAATCAAAGAGAAGGGGGACGTTTACTGAGCACCAAGGGGCATAGCAGTAGCAGTACTCCAAGAGCTATGCCAGCCCCTCGGTGCTCCTACTGGCTAATTTGCATAAATGCAAATGGATACATATCTCTTCAGTGGTGCAAGCTGAAAAGAAAGGTATTGTTTTAATATTGTTGCTCATGCTGAAAGAAGTTTTTTAAAAAGACGGACAAAGTAGTGCAGCATTCTGCACAATTTCGTGTGATGACATGCCAACTTTCTGACGGAAATCAGACAAACCCCACTATAGTCAATGTGGTCTGTTGGTCATCATTTCCATTATGAAATGGACCTGGCATTTCCACTTTTTTCATTGTTCTAATCGTATGACTGAGCAGAACACAAGAAATAATTATCACAGATGTGAACAAAGCCCCAATTAC
This sequence comes from Rhinella marina, assembly GCA_900303285.1. NCBI lineage: Eukaryota > Metazoa > Chordata > Amphibia > Anura > Bufonidae > Rhinella > Rhinella marina. The sequence goes on from ONZH01024586.1 coordinate 142,955, forward strand.
AAGGATAACCTAACATGTAATGCCGAGGTTGCTGGCCACTTTCAAATATAATATGTGGTGCTAAAGAGTCAATTTTGAAACGGTAAAAGGGCAATTTTAATACTACTGTTAACCAGCAGTGATAGGTTTTTACCTTGACACCATGTCCTAGTAACCTAGGACCTACCTAGTGCCATTTAGGGCACAACAGTATCTGACGCCACAAGTAAAGAGCCCAAGTGCCACAGGTGGCTCCCAGCACCACTGCATTTGGAACACTGGTGTAATAAATGTGTGTCCCAAACGTTGTTTGGATGCCACCCAAAAGACAGAATATATATATATATATATATATATATATATATATATATATATATATAAAGAACAGCAGCAAAGTTAAGTTTATTCACCCAGACTGCCTGTACCCTGTAACATCCTGCCACCTGTCAGCAAGCCCCTTTTATCACCATTATATGTACGGTAGTATTTGAACAACCTAATAATGTTCACCTGACAACATTCACTTCTACATATCAACTTCATTGGTAACTTTGGAGCACACCAATATTTTCATGAACTTGCCACTCATGCACATACCATTCAATCACAACCTAAAGCTTACAGCACAAAATAAAACTTGAAATAGTTACATAAGTGGGAAAATTAAACTGCTGTTTTCATTTTTCCAATGTTTAACCTTCAAAAAAACATAGGAAACACAACATTCCTGCAACAAAATAAAAAAACAATTGTAACATTCAGTCAACAATGGCATAAAATACTCCCAACACAGCACAGACTCAAGCAAAACTGACTTGAAATATTCCTGACATGATAACCCCCCCCCCCCCCCAAAGAGTTTTCTCTACTCCCCTCCTCCTTGTTCTATCTTAATTTAAATTTTGCCTATGTTACTCAAGTAGCACAAACGGAAGACATATTTCCCAAGAGAAAAAGAGAAACCAATGTATTATGTGTTTTGTCATCTGAAACCATCTCAAGGGAAAGAAATTACATCCAACCAGTGAGAACCCCCCTGATGCAGTTTGTACAGTGTAGACTGTTAAGTGCTTTTCTGTGAAAAGACTGTTGCAACATTTGAGTAAACTGTTAGTTCAAGCAACATCTGAATTCAACATTTCTGTTCCTTTGTGGGAAATCGACCATAATTCCTCTTAAAGGGGTTGTGCCACAAAAAATATTCTACATTTTTTATACCAGCATGTGCATCTGAATACTTTTTTAACTGCATCTAATTAAAAATTCAGGATAGCAACTGAGCTATTCAATAAAATGTATCTGTATAGCGCCACCTGCTGCATGTTCTTTGACTTATTTCTTGTTTTCACCGAAGTGGTTGAACGCGTTCAGTTTAAATCTTCAACTGTCACCAACTATATGTTCTTTTAGAAACTGAAGCAGTTACAGGGAAAGAGCTGCAGCAGAGAAGACACACCCCCTGAGAAAGGATACACTCCCTTATCTACCAGCCCGAAATAAATCTAGCAGAGCCATTAGAGCTATGAATGGGGAGATCTCTGGATCCATGTGAGGTACAGGGCTGGTTCTAGCTTTGTTGGAAAGAGAATATCAAGTACTATATGATGTCTGATTTTCATTTCTTAACAGCAATTATAGCATAACCCATTTAGGGGTCTTTCACAAGAGTGGATCCTGTGAGGGGAATCCGCTGCGTGAATGAGTGCCAAGCCCCGTTCCAGACAGCAGAGACACAGAGCATTAACATGATTGATAATCCTCTGTGCCTCTCTGTGATCTTTTTACTACAAAATCACAGTGAGATAAAGTTGTCACTGTAATTTTGTAGTATAAAGATCACAGAGAGGCACAGAGGATTATCAATCATGTTAATGCTCCGTGTCTCTGCTGGCCAGAACGGGGCTTGGCTCTCTTACACGCAGCAGATTCCACGCACAGGATCCGCTCATTTGAAAGACCCCTTAAAGGGGTTCTCTGGGAATTAAGACAATGAAAATACTTAAATATTACTTTATAATAAATATATTCCTAAATACCTTTCATTATTTATAATGGCTCATTTTGTTTGGGGAGCAATCATCAGGAGAAACAAAATGGCCTCCATCCTATTAATACGCACAAAACCTGTCCTAATTACACAGGAAGAAGTTATCTCACAACAATGAGGTAAAGAGCTCCCTCATCCTCCTCTCTGCTCTACTGGTCAGGAATTATGATCCTGAATACAGGGGATAAGAACTTTAGCCGAATCTCTGGGGAATTTAGCACAGAGAGGACAGACTGTGGTAATGTGGGGCTGTGGTGATGGAGACTGTATACAAGTAGTGCTGCTCATTAGCCACACCTCACCCTTCTCTCATGTCTCCTCATCATCTACATTCCCACAGAGATTCACCTGTATTCAGGCTCATAATACCTGACAAGCAGAGCAGAGAGAAGGATGATGCAGCTCTTTACCTCAGTGTTAAGAAGTAACTTCTCTTCCTGCCCCATGATTAGGACAGATTTTGTGTGTAGTAATAGGCCGGCGGCCATTTATTTCTCCTAATGATAGCTCCCTAGACAAAATGAGCCATTATAACTAATGAAAGGTATTTGGGAATATATTTATCATAAAGTAATATTTAAATATTTTAATTTTCTTAATTCCCGGAGAACCCCTTTAAGGTGATCAACCTGCATTGGGGGTTACAGCATCAGAACAGAAAAGCAGTCACAGCATTCAGTGAAGATATCTGGGTAAACCCATTATGGGGAATTTATCATGCCCTGCATTCCAGAATTCTATCCTCAAAAAGTCTAAGAATATTTCTGGGACTTTATGAAGTCACCTCATAAATTCTCTCCAAATTTATCACTGGGATATTTTTAACTCTCAAAGAAAGTTCCAAATCAACTCCTGTAGGGGTTGGTGTAGAAAACTGAAGTAGCATTTCTAGACAGAATTGTTAGGTTCAAAGATGAGCCAAATTTAAGATGTGCCATTTGATACATTTGGTGAAAAGTACACCAAACAGACTTAAGGAAAACTGACTTCAAATATTCTCCTCGTGATAAACTCCCCCCATTATTTAGTTTCAAACTCTGAACGTGCCTAGGAGAAAAAGACACGTAACCATCTCTTCAGCTGTACAAATCCCTGTAGGGGTTGGTGTAGAAAACTGAAGTAGCATTTCTAGACAGAATTGTTAGGTTCAAAGATGAGCCAAATTTAAGATGTGCCGTTTGATACATTTGGTAAAAAGTATACCAAGCAGACTTAAGGAAAACTGACTTCAAATATTCTCCTTGTGATAAACTCCCCCCCGTTATTTAGTTTCAAACTCTGAACGTGCCTAGGAGAAAAAGACATGTAACCATCTCTTCAGCTGGACAAATCCCAGGAAACAGGTAACTAGGGTGCCAAGTGGTTTAGAATTTTCTCCATTATCTGGCTACTATAAAGATCAATAGCTCCAGGAGTGGTCCATCTGGTTTTTAAAGGGGTTTTCCAGGAGTTTGATATTGATGACATGTCCTCAGGAAAGGTCATCAATATCAGATCGGTGTGGGTCTGACTCCTGCTGACCAACTGTGTGAAGGAGGCCACAGCAGAGCTTACCAAGGACAGCGCCATACATTGTATAGTGGCGGTGCTTGGTACTGCAGCTCAGGCCCACTCACTTGAATGAGACTGAGCTGGGCCGAGAACCATGTGACCATAAACATGATGTCAAAGGCCTAGGAAGAGGCCACAGTGCTCTGGTGGCCTCTTCAAACACCTGATTGGTGAGGGTGCCAGGAGCTGGACCCCCACCGATCTGATATTTATGACCTATTCTGAGGATAGGTCATCAATATTGAAGTACTAGAAAACCCCTTTTCCAGTTCGATTTTGATTGAACTGCAGTAAGAGGTCCACCCCATGGCTATCCTTCCATATTACTGAGGACATTTTGTTTGATGGTGCATATACCTTTTTGTATCTTTAGTACAGGGAAAAAGAGAAAATTGCTCTGGTCCAAAGAGCCCCCAGCAACTAACCTATAGTCTTCTTTTCATTTCACAGAACTCGGCCAAGAAAAGTTTATTTTTTTGAGAAAATGAAGTTAATAAAACTGATTTGCTCAGAATGTAAATACACAGGGGTTACCAAGCTGCAAAGCAATTACTGCCATGGCATTTATTAAGACAACTGAAAAAATGACCCGCTATGCTTGAATTCCGATTTTGATTATATAATTATAATAAATTTGAGTGAGGAATACTACAAGGGAACAGTTTGTTGAAAAAAAGATAAATGCTAGAAGGTTATGTCAAATTTCTTGAATCTTTTTGGCATTTAATTTACAGCATTTCAGAACGTGCATTCTAAGTGGCTTCTCAGGAGAATCCCTCCTTTTCTTGTATTCCTCATTCTGTCATTTGCTGGGAGGCAGAATAAAATAATTTAATTGATTTCAGCACTTGCTGATTGCTTTCCATTTAAAGTTCACTCCTTGACCCTAGAGAAGGAAGGTTTGCTAAATAATGATCAATGGCCTGAATGAGACTGTCTAAATCTGTTCATACAGAACTGGAAAACAACTGAAACCAAGCTAAACATTTATGTTGTCCATTTCTTAAGATTAATCGCAATTCTCGGTTAATTTCCTTATAAAATAGGGTATGATATTCCAGCAAATGATTCAATGGATTAGATTTACAGCAATTTTTCATGTGTTAAACTCAAAATTAGGGCTCATGCACACAAAACTATTTTTTGCCAGCATCAGATCCGCATTTTTGGTGGACCCATACACTTCAACGTGGCCGCAAAGGATGCAGAGAGCACACCATGGCATCCGCAAAAATACAGAACATGTCCTATTCTTGTCCGCATCATGGACTATTCTATTATGGATAGGACTGTTCTAATATGAGCCAGGTGTCCCTTTCTACAAAATTCGGTGTCCGTGTTTTGCGCAGCGCAAAACAGGCTACGGTCATGTGCATGAGCCCTTAAAGGTAGGTTCCCATAATTACCACTTATCTACAGTTAAATCAATGGTGGTCCGGCTGTTGGAATACCTTTTAAAGCCTGTATTACACAGGCAGACTGAGCAAGCGATTGTTGGGAGGGAAGCGTTCCCTCCCGGCAATCGCCTGCTCGCTAGTAGAGGAGACCATTGCTATTACATGCAGCGATCTCCTCAGCAGCATGGAGAGAAGCAATGGCTATGCCAGATTATAATTAGACAGCACGATCTGCAGCTGGCAAACAATGATTTTTAAGAGCGCTTAAAAATCACAATTGCCCAATGAACAAGCGTTTTCTCATTCATTGTTCAATCAGCATCAGAATTACACTGCAAGATGATCGCTTACAAGCACTCGTTAGCGATAATCGGCCAAAAAATCATCAGGTGGCACTTCCATCTTTCCCGCATTTGAGAGGAGTTGCATGGTAAAATAGCCAAGCAAGCAAACATTCTGCTCTGTACAGGTCTTTGTGAGCACATTCTGCTGAATGGGCATGTCCCATTGACTGCCATGGAGAAAGCATGGCACATACTCTGATTGTGGTCATCCAAAAAAGAAGGGCAGGGAAACAGTCCTTAACAATTTTTCCTTATTCACGACTTTCAGGAGAATGTAGTACATAAAACTGAGTATAGTGTTTCAGCAAGCATATACATAAGACAAATAACACAAATAAGATTTTACCGTAACAGCATGGGAGTCAGCTGGTGACACAAAGAACAAACAGAGGTCGTAAAGAGACCCACAATGATATGATCTTAGTGATACAATTCCTAATCCTGCACTACTATCCATGTTTGCCTAGGTCGTCTTTGCATATAATGGAATGTAAAGATTAATTTCAACCAATAAAACCAGTTCATTATCAGTACAATACAGTAGAGGACAAATCCTCTCCCTGTGGGTGGCCACACTGGACGCACACACTTCTTGTATTGTCTGTATAGACAGTGCATCGGGTGTGTGCTTTATTTCAATAATTGAATGTTAACTAACAGAGAAATGCCAATACAGATAAAGAGCCTTAAAAGGGGTTTTCTGAGATTTTCTTAACTGATGAACTATCCTCTGGATACAGTGCTGGCCAAAAGTATTGGCACCCCTGCAATTCTGTCAGATAATACTCACTTTCTTCCAGAAAATAATTGCAATCACAAATGCTTTGGTAATAATATCTTCATTTAATTTGTTTTCAATGGAAAACCACAAAAAGCCAAATTGGATATAATTCCACACCAAACATAAAAAGGGGTGGACAAAAGTATTGGCACCCTTTGAAAAATCATGTGATGCTTCTCTAATTTGTGTAATTAACAGCACCTGTTACTTACCTGTGGCACATAACAGGTGGTGGCAATAACTAAATCACACTTGCAGCCAGTTGAAATGGATTAAAGTTGACTCAACCTCTGTCCTGTGTCCTTGTGTGTACCACATTGAGCATGGAGAAAAGAAAGAAGACCAAAGAACTGTCTGAGGACTTGAGAAGCAAAGTTGTGAGGAAGCATGAGCAATCTCAAAGCTACAAGTCCATCTCCAAAGACCTGAATGTTCCTATGTCTACCGTGCGCAGTGTCATCAAGAAGTTTAAAGCCTATGGCACTGTGGCTAACCTCTCTAGATGTGGACGGAAAAGAAAAATTGACGAGAGATTTCAACGAAAGATTGTGCGGATGGTGGCTAAAGAACCTCGACTAACATCCAAACAAGTTCTAGCTGCCCTGCAGTCCGAGGGTACAACAGTGTCAACCCGTACTATCTGTCGGCGTCTGAATGAAAAGGGACTCTATGGTAGGATACCCAGGAAGACCCCACTTCTGACCCAGAGACATAAAAAAGCCAGGCTGGAGTTTGCCAAAACTTACCTGAGAAAGCCAAAAACTTTTTGGAAGAATGTTCTCTGGTCAGATGAGACAAAAATAGAGCTTTTTGGGAAAAAGCATCAACATAGAGTTTACAGGGAAAAAAAAGAGGCCTTCAAAGAAAAGAACACGGTCCCTACAGTCAAACATGGCGGAGGTTCCCTGATGTTTTGGGGTTGCTTTGCTGCCTCTGGCACTGGACTGCTTGACCGTGTGCATGGCATTATGAAGTCTGAAGACTACCAACAAATTTTGCAGCATAATGTAGGGCCCAGTGTGAGAAAGCTGGGTCTCCCTCAGAGGTCATGGGTCTTCCAGCAGGACAATGACCCAAAACACACTTCAAAAAGCACTAGAAAATGGTTTGAGAGGAAGCACTGGAGACATCTAAAGTGGCCAGCTAAGAGTCCAGACCTGAATCCCATAGAACACCTGTGGAGAGATCTCAAAATGGCAGTTTGGAGAAGGCACCCTTCAAATCTCAGGGACCTGGAGCAATTTGCCAAAGAAGAATGGTCTAAAATTCCAGCAGAGCATTGTAAGAAACTCATTGATGGTTACCGGAAGCGGTTGTTCACAGTTATTTTGTCTAAAGGTTGTGCTACCAAGTATTAGGCTGAGGGTGCCAATACTTTTGTCCGGCCCATTTTTGGAGTTTTGTGTAAAATGATCAATGATTTGACTTTTTTTTCATTCTTTTTTGTGTTTTTTCATTGCAAGCAAAATAAATGAAGATATTATTACCAAAGCATTTGTGATTGCAATCATTTTCTGGAAGAAATTGAGTATTATCTGACAGAATTGCAGGGGTGCCAATACTTTTGGCCAGCACTGTAGGTCATCAGTACCTGAGCAGAAGGGGTACCACATCCAGAACCCATGCTGATTAACTGTTTGAGAAGGCATTGGTGCTCATAGTAGCACCGCGGCCTTCTCTCACCAAGCACAGTGCCCTACATTGTATAGTAGTTCCTCAGAAGATAACAGAAATAAACGGAGCGGCACTCACCACTATCTTTTTAAGATAGTGGTGAGTGCCGCTCCATTTATTTCTGTTATCTCCTGAGGAACTATTGTCACAGTGAACTTCTTTCAGTGGAACAGAGCACCACCCGTTATCTATTTCCAGGTGACCCTTACATGTTCTCCCATTGCACAGTGGGAAAGTGCAGTGCCATCCACATTTCTATTTTCTCCCTGTTCCTACATTGTATAGTGACTTGAGCTGCGTCTAGGCCATGAAAACTTGCAAGAAGGCTGCACACGGTGCTACTGTGAGTGTTGGTGCCTTCTCAAGCAGCTGATCAGCGGGGGTCCAGGGTGCTGGACCCTCGCCGACCAGATACTAATGACATATCCAGAGGAGAGGTAATCAGTTAAAATATCTAAGAAAACCCCTTTCACAGGGTGTACAGTGTTTCTATCCTGGTTTATTTAGACCTCCAACAATACATGAAAGTTATCATTATATCCCCCTTTCTCTGCTGATCATGTCTTATTTTACACAGAAAAGCTGACATCAACAGCAGATGTCAGGTCTTTAAAGATGGCACTTGCTCCGGAGGGGAGCGAGCACGTAGCCGTCGGGTTCCTGTTGTTTCATATTGCAGACACACATGGCTAATGTCCGTGATCAGGGGTAATACCGACCACTGACATTTAACCCAGATGCCATGGTCAAATGTTACCACAGCATATGAGAGGGCTAAAATCCAGAAGCGAACACTTTTGTGTAAGATCCCACACCCAATGCCAACCCCAATCCACCCCCCCCCTTTCCCCCGCCTAAGGAGAGCGTGGGAAGACGTTCCACTGCAGAAATGAGCCTGTACTAGGCTTCGAGGCTCATTACTTGTATATTACAGTTTAGGCCAGCAGGAGGCAGTAGTGAACTGCAATATAGTGAATTCTGTAAAGGATAATGGAGCAAATTCCATTATTCTATACAAACTGCAATCTCATGATTGCAATTTGGGGTCCAATTAGGGACCTAACAAAAAGTAAAAAAAAAAGTAAAAAAAAAAAAGTTTTAAAAAATATAAAAAAGTATAAAAATTCATCTCACCTCCCCTTTCCCCAAAATAAAAATAAACAATAAAAAAATAACACCATGGACATCACAGCGGGTGAAAACACCCAAACTATTAAAATATTTTAAAAAGTCCCATACAGTGAATGGTGTAACAGAAAAAAAATGAAAATTGATGATTCTCGTTTTTTTTCATCTTCCCAAAATAATTTTATAAAAATTTATCAAAAAGTCAGACACACCCCAAAATGATATAAGCAAAAACTACAAATCGTAACGCAAAAAATGAGCCCTCACACATCTCCGTAGACGATACAGAGATGACAATAAAATAATACATTTTTTCAAAAGTTTTTATTTTTTTTCTATATTAAAACACAAGAAAAACTATACATATGTGGTTTCACCGTAATTGTACTGAGCTGGAGAATAAAGAGCACAAAAACAAAACCTGTAAAATTGTGTTTTATTTTTTTCTTCAAATTCCACCCCATTTGGATTTCTTTTCCTGCTTCCCACTACATTTTAGGCAATATTAAATGGTGGCATTAGAAAGTACAATTAGGCTTCAAATATGTGGCAGAGCCTGTGTTTTGGTTTTTGCCATGGTTTTTCACTTTGGAAGCTGTGGACCTGCTCATGGCTTAGCTCTACTGAATGGAGCTAAACCTTGAGCAGACTTTGGCCACAGCCCCATGGTGTGCAGTCTGCACACCAAGAGACATATCCTTTCTTGGGCAGTTGCAGCTTTAAATCGGCAGCCCACAAACTGCAGCGCTGCCTCCTATTGAAAAGAATGGAAGGCAGTTACCACAAAGCCCTCGCCGGAATTTTGGTACAGTGCCTAGAGTAAATTCTGCAAAAATACAACTCCCAGCATGCCTGGACAGCCTACAGCTATTAGGGCACGCTGGGAGTTATAGTTTTACAACATATGGGGGGCACAGATTGAGCATCCCTGATGTAAAGTATTACTTAATAAGGGTATATAAACATTAAAGGGGTTGTGCCACGAAAAATATTCTACAGCTTTCAAACCAGCACCTGAATTCTTTTGTAATTGCATGTAATTTAAAATTTGGCATGGCCACTGAATTATTCAATAAAATGTATCTGTATAGCGCCACCTGCTGTTTGTTTATTTTCTTATTTCTTTGACCTGCTCACTGAGAAGGCTGCACATGCTCAGTTTTATCTTTCAACTGCCTCCTGAGCTGTGATAGGGAGAGCATGGGCACGCCCCCTTAGCTTCAGCAGAAAAGACACTCCCCTTGAGCTGTCAGCTTGATATAAATCTATCAGAGCAATGAATGGGGACATCTCTGGATCCATCTGAGGTACAGGGCTGGGTCTATAGCCTTGTTAGAAAGACATTGTCATGCACTACATGATGTCTGATTTTGATTTTTCACATTAGTCATGGAATAACCCCTTTAACTACTGTATGTTATTATAGACATTTAAAGGAAATCTGTCATCTGATTTGAGTGTATTAACCTAAAAGTATGGCTGTGTTCAATAAAGTACCTTCTCTCCAGCTGTAGTCTTCATTCTTTCATTGGACTTTTGGTTTTCTTTTTATTTCTGTTTTTCTCATATGCAAATTTCTCCTGAAGGAGCCCAGAGGGGCGTTACTATCGATGAACTGAGCCCAGTAACGCCCCCCTCCTGTGCCCAGCCCGCCTTCTTACTCATCTGAAGCACTCCTCTTTAGGGCAGGAGTAACTCCCACATTAGCATGCTAGGCCGCCGCCCCCCTCAGCAACGGCACAGCAGCTCTTGAAACCACTCCTCCAGATTCCTGCCGCTCTCCTCCCTCTTTGATGGGGCTTAGCACTGCTGGTACGTCACTGGGCTCGGCGCATGCCCAGTGACGCTTTTGAAGCTAGTGCCTTAATGGGTAGTACCATTGCGCAGGCAGTGGGCGGTACTGCGCCTGCGCGAGATTTCTGAGGAGAGCGCCAGGAAGCTGGAGGAGTGGTTTCAAGAGCTGCCGTGCTGTTGCTGAGGGGGGCAGAGGCCTAGCATGCTAATGAGGGCATTACTCCTGCCCTGAAGAGGAGTGCTTTAGATGAGTAAGAAGGCGGGCTGGGCACAGGAGGGGGCGTTACTGGGCTCAGTTTATCGATAGTAATGCCCCTCTGGGCTCCTTCAGGAGAAATTTGCATATGAGAAAAACAGAAATAAAAAGAAAACCAAAAGTCCAAGGAAAGAATGAAGACTACAGGGGGAGAGAGGGTACTTTATTGAACAGAGCCATACTTTTAGGTTAATACACTCAAATCAGGTGACAGATTTCCTTTAAAGTTTGGGGACATTAATAAAATATAAAGTTTTGCAATCATTTAGCACAGCATATACCTATTGTTTTAATCTCAGAATATGGACAAAGACAATTCCATGTAGACTCTCTTCTGCCAACCAACAAACACTGTGAGACACCTCCATTAATTAAGTCACTAAGTCGGTCATTTCAAGCAGCATATGGAACAGAAGTCTCACACCAGATGTCTATGTCACATTAGTTAAGAGAAACATGCTTTGGGGATTTTTGTAAAAAAAAAATGTTCTTCTTTGTTGGGGCTGTATTACAAATCTTCATGTTACAGTCTAATCATGCAAAGTTGCCAACTGGCAAAGAAAATAACCAGGGATAGAAAAGATCTTTCTGCACGTCATCGAACATTAAAGGGAAAAGTATCATCCAAAAATGTTAATAATTACAAACTTTTTACACATTTTTGCTGTTTAACATATTTGTAATTGACTAGCCATACAAAATTATTTTGTTGTTTATTCATGTTATTAATATTCATAAAGTAATATTCCAGTTTTCACAATGGCCACTAGACCAGTCACACTAGGCTGTTCTGTGCTGACAAGTGAGGCACAGAACAGCCTAGTGTGACTGGTCTAGTGGCCATTGTGAACACAGTGATCTCACTAAACACAGTCAATTGTAACTGCGTAACGTCCTATGCATTGAGCTCCCCCTAGTGGTATCTGTAGGCAGCCAGGCTTGTAATAGATGGCAAAGCAGGAGATTTATCAATGTATTTATGCCAGTTGTCACATTTGAGAAATATAGTAGTCAGACTGAGTTCCATATTTATGAAGCACTTGTTCCACTTTTTCCAAAACAGAAGTCGGATAAAGTAGGTGAAGCCAAGGGTGACTTTTTTATCAAAAGTTTTTTGTCCATTTAATAAAATAAGGGGTACTCACCCTTTGAACCCATACAGGAATCTGAAATTCACTGCAGGGGAGAAACCAGATCACTACCTCCTACAGTAGTTCTAGTGTGATTGACAGCTGTCCCATAGGGTGCAGAGCACCAAGGGACCATGCAAAACTCATAGTAACAGGACAAGGTCAGAGCAGGAACGGAAATCCATGAAACAGGTCTAAGGTCAGGGCAGGAAGCAAAGGGTCAAGGGTGCTTCTGGAGTCAGGCGAACCTCAAGGTGTAGGATCCTCCACAGGCTTGCAGTTGTGCATAAACCTACTATTCGGCCACCCCTAACCAGTGCTCACAAGCAGAAATGGTTGCAGAGGGCCCAGACATACATGAAGACTAATTTCAAACAGTCTGATGAGTGCCGTGTAACCCTGGATAGTCCAGATGGATGGAGTAGTGGATGGCTGGTGGATGGCCACCATGTCCCAACAAAGCTGTAGAGTCATGTTTTGGGACGGAATCATAGGGAGAGAGCTGGTGTGAAAATGACCTTGGCAAAGTATATCAAGTTTCTGACTGACCACTTTCTTCCATGGTACAAAAATGCACCATCTCATGCTGCAAAGAATACCTCACTGGGCATAAAAGGAGAGAAAGTCATGGTGTGGCCACCATCCTTCCCTGACCTCAACCCTAATGGAGAACCTTTGTAGTATCCTCAAGCAAAAGATCTGTGAGGGTGGGAGGCAGTTCACATCAAAACAGTAGCTCTGGGAGGCTAGTCTGACATCCTGCAAAGAAATTCAGGCAGAAACCTTCCAAAAACTCACATGTTCAATAGATGCAAGAATTGTGAAGGTGATATCAAAGAAGGGGTTCTATATTAACATGTAACTTACCCTCTTAAGATGTTTTTTTTTATTTCAGTAAATGTGACCTCTTAATGCTGCAAATTCAATAAATGACCATTTCAGTTCTTTACAACCTATAAAATGTTCTGTTGTGCATAATAATTTGGAACAGTGCATTCTGAGTTTTTAAATTTTTGAAAAAAAACACTGTTATCATTGAGAGGCTTGTTCATAGAATTGAACAGAGAACACCCCAAATGCAGATTCTTACAGTTTGCATGAACTATGCAAACTACTACACAGACAAAACATCTTCAAAGTGGAATTAATGTTTGATACATTCTTGTCATTAATGAGTTAAAAGGGTTGTCCCTCAGAAAAAAAAATATTCATCAGTTTTCAAACCAGCACCTGGTTCTGAATACTTTTATAATTGCATGTAATTAAAAATTGACTATATTCACTGGGTTATTCAATAAGGTGTATCTGTATAGCGTCACCTGCTGTTTGTTTTTTCTTATTTCTTTGTCCAGCTCACTGAGATGGCCGCACATGCTCAGTTTCATCCTTCAATAGCCTCCTCAGCTGTGATAGGGAAAGGGCTGCAGAAGAATGGATATGTCCTCTGAGCTGCAGCAGAAAGGTTACACCTCTGAGCAGCCAATCTAGAAGAGCAATTGGAGCAGTAATTGTGGAGCTCTGTATCCATATGAGCTACAGGGCTGGTTCTAGCTTTGTTATAAATAGATTGTCAAGTACAATATGATGTCTGATGTTCATTTTTTTATATTAATCACGGGATAACCTCTTTGAGCAGGAAACACAATGGATATTGGTCCATCTAATTGACAGATGAGGCATGTTTGTCTCTCAGGAAAGCTGCACATCAACCAATGTGGGAGCCGTAATGTCAACCATATTGTCACACAATATGGTTGGGTTGTTAGAGCTGAACTCGGACATATCTGTCACTAATTTATGCTGCCCTAAGTGAGGTCAGCATAAAGTTGATGACTGGTTCCTTTTTAACAAAACAGCCCTTGCCCTGCGCGATACAGCACAGGGCAAGGGAGAGCATCAGAGCATGAAATGTTCTGATGCTCATCTTAGAGAAGCCTGAGGGGTAAAGAAGGGGATATGAAATGTTCTGATGCTCTGTTCTGATGAGGGGTGAAGAAGGGGAGTATGAAATGTTCTGATGCTCATCTTAGAGAAGCCTGAGGGGTAAAGAAGGGGATATGAAATGTTCTGATGAGGGGTGAAGAAGGGGAGTATGAAATGTTCTGATGAGGGGTGAAGAAGGGGAGCATGAAATGTTCTGATGCTCTGTTCTGATGAGGGCTGAAGAAGGGGAGTATGAAATGTTCTGATGAGGGGTGAAGAAGGGGAGCATGAAATGTTCTGATGCTCTGTTCTAATGAGGGCTGAAGAAGGGGAGTATGAAATGTTCTCATGCTCATCTTAGAGAAGCCTGAGGGGTGAAGAAGGGGATATGTCCAGGTTCAGCTCTGAACCTGGACAACCCCTTTAAGTAGTCAAACTAACATTCCAACCGAACTATCCCTCTCCCAATAACATAGCGACATCATCAAGATGTGGAACCTGCATTCCCTGAATTTTATGGCTGCCATCATGGCACATAACAGGGAGTATTTAATGTTAGATTCCCGTCTTATAGAGATCGCCTTGAGTTTGTACAAAATGTATTTGCAAAGAATCTCAAATGTATAAAATAAGCGTAGTATTAGCACCAGAATATTCTAGAATTATGGCATTATTGTATTTTATTTGGTTTGCAGAGTGCTGTTGCATTGTGTTTTTTTTACTTTGTGTTTCTTGCCATGGCACTGTGTATCTGCGCATTGGGATGTGCTGACTGATCCCCTTTTTTTTGCAATCATCAAGATGCCTGGTTAAAATGCTTCGCAAAACATGGTAGCCAATGTTCACTTTTTAACTACTATGGCACCCAGGATTTGTCCAGCCCTAAAACGCACAATGTAACACAGAATGTAAAGTTTGAATGAAACATAAACCAGTTAACTTTAGAATAACCCCCTGGAAAGATCAAATCAAGCACTTGATTGCCCAGAAGCTTATAAATTTGACAGCCTGCCGCTTAACATCAATATCTATTGGCCTGAAGTCACTGTTCCTCGAAGAGAATCCAGCGATCTAACAGCAACAAAATCCCGGAGGTGCATACAGTTCAGCTACTTAAAAAAAATACCCAAATTTTAATTTTAGCTCTCTCTTTATATGCTTAAAATGCATTTTTTTATATTAAGTAAGTTGTAGTCTACAGAGAATTATTTCAGGCAAGTCTAAATTGCTGAGTACTGTAATTTCTGTAATAGTGAATTAACCCTTTCAGTCTCAGACAATTTTACTGTTTTCGCCTTTCTGTGTTTCACTCCCTGCCTTCCCAGATCCAAAACTTTTTTACTTTTCCGTTCACATAGCCATATGAGGGCTTGTTTTTTGTGGGATAAGTTGTACTTTCAAATGGAAGCTGGAAAAAAAAATCCAAATGATGTGGATTTGGGAAAAAATGCAATTCTGCCACAGCTTTAAGGGTTTTGTTCTTCCGGGGTTCCCAGTAGGGTAAAACTGCCCTGTTAACTTCATTTTCTGGTCAGTATGATTATAACAATACCACATTTATATAGTTTTTTTTATGTTTTAATACTGAAAAAAATAAAAACTTTTGAAAAAAAAGTTATAGGTTATGTCATTATGAAGTGTATAAGACTTTCTGATCACTTTTTTATTTAAATTTTTTTGGGAGGTGATGTGACGTTATCGCTGATCGCAGACACTAGTCCTGAGTGTCTGCTGGGTGAAACTCTAGGCACCCAGCGGCACTTGCTAAACTAAGAAGCAGGCACTCTCTTTAAAGAGATGACTTCTGCCATACATGTACGGCGCTGGAAATCAATGGGTTAACTGTATAATTCATGTACCAAAAGAAATGGTAGACATTAAAAACTGACTATTCTACAGTATATAGATAGGTATGGAAAAATAAAGGGGTTGTCTGCGTTTAGAGCTGAGTATGAAACAGCAGGCACCCGCTAGCTATGGTGCTCACTCCGCTGCGGAGTGGGCACCATCTTTAAAGACCTGACATCCGCTGTACATGTAGGGTGGATGTCGTGAAGGGGTTGTCCCACTACAACAACTTATATCCTAGCCAAAGGATAGGGGATGTGTCTGGTCTGCAGGGGTCCAATTGTTGGGACCCTAATTGATCACTAGAAAGGGGGGCCTTGTTCTCCCATTTCAATGAAGACATGCATACACACAGCCATTCCATTCAACTCTATGGAGCTGCCAGAGAAAACCTGGTGCTTGCACTCCGCTATCTCCGACAGTTCTATAAAGGTGAATGGAGCAGCAGTGCTCATGAGTCTCTGCATTCAAACAATGGAACATGGGCCCCCATTCTAGTGATTTGTTGGGGCCCCAATTGTTGGTTCCCCACTGATCAGACACTTAGGGTGTCATTTACAAACAGATATATGCCACATTTATTTGGAGCAGATTCTGTCACACGCCATGTTGCGGCAGAATCAGTGACTCCTTCCCCACTCAGGCCAAAAAGGACATGGCATGGGTGGGGAAGGGGACTGGCCGGCATACCCATCTCATTTATCATTTTCTACGTCTGGTTTACGTGTAGAAAATGGTCTAAATTCAAGACAGCAAGGAAGCTGTCTTACATTTAGAATCAGCGGAGGATACGCCGAAGATATGTAGAGACCTGAACCTCTACATAACGTCGGCGATCCACCGCCAGCGCAGAAGCTAATTAAGACTGGCATCTAAAACACCAGTCTTAATAAATGTGCCCCTCATTCCCTATCCTGTGGACAGGGGATAGGCTGTTGTAATTGGACAACCACTTTAAGCTCTGTCTTTTAATAAGACTTGGGGCCAACTCTTAGAATGAAGCGTTTCTGACATCACCACCGGTGTAGGATTGTTTAATAAATTCCACACAACACACTGCCCAATCGCTAAGACGCATTATGCCAATGAGTCACGTTAATTGCAGGCTTGAAACCTACCACAGAGATGTACACTTCAAGCAGTTATGTTATTTTAATAAGCAACAAAGCGGTGATTTACACATAATTAATGTAATGCCATAATTAATGTAGTGTCTAATTTCCAAGCAAATATGTTGACTAATTTCGTTTTTCGTATTAGCGAGTAAATGCATGCTTGCATATCTTCATTTTACAGCTCATAAATAATCCCAAATTACATTATAAAAGACTCCACATTACCTAACTACTATAAAAGCAAAGTCTCAAGAATGAAATGTAGGCATCGTACTAATATAAAACAAATATTGTGCGATTAACTAATGTAATTACAATTCAGAGTTACATCTGATAAAAGATTTGTAAAAGCTGCAGTAACCGTACATCATATTCTCTGAACTATCTTCTGTATGAAAAGTATCTTACAGGAGTTTGGTATAGATCAATATAAATAAATAAATGAAATAAAAAATTCCCCCTGTAATCAAGAGAGTTCTGTAGAAAAAATGCCCATGTAAGAAGCATTTTCTTTTTTTTTGGCAAAGTATCCCTTACAAATTGTGCTCTATTAAACGATACCACCATTGGAGGAAGAAATGCTATAATATTAAACAGCTTTTTTGTTGGGGGTTTCAGAAGTGAGATCCAGAAGTTGGAATTAATTAAAAAGCACTTAAAAGTTGGACAACCCCTTTCAGCCAGCTTAATTTGTAAAAAGAGTTATGAAGGCCCCAATCAGACAAACATATGGCCGTCGTGCCTATGTTGTGGACTGCATACATTGGCCCTGATTTATCACACCTTCACTCCAGAATTCTGTCTTCAAAAAGTCGCACGATAGGGCTTTTGCAACTTTTTTGCGCATTTTTTTGCGACTTTTTGCATGTGTACACCACTCACTCCAGTTTGTAATATGGGTGGAAAAGTGGGTGTGGTTAGCCATGTTAATGAGTTTCACTCCAGATTTATCATTGCGACTTTTTAAAAAAAGTCGCAAAATAGTCGCAATCTCACTCCAGGAGGAGGGTGGAGTAGGAAAAGTGGAGTAGCTTCTCTAGACAGAAGTGTGAGGTTTAAGGACAAGCCACATTTATCAAACAACCTGTGACGTTTGATAAATGTGGCAGAAAGTACTCCAACACAGACTGAAGCAAAACTGACTTCAAATATTTTCCTAATGATAAATTCCCCCCATTGGGTCCACAAAACATGGCCACTGACTGAGAGAACTCCGTACTTGACTTGACTTAAATGGGTCCACATTCCGAAATATACTGCAAAAGATAGGACATGTCCTATCTTTTGCGGTGCAGAGGCATGGACCTGGAAAATCATTGAAGGGCTTCCGAGTGTTTCTGTGGGCTTCCGATCCTTGTCTCCACACTGCAAAAGATAGGATATATCCTATCTTTTGACATATGTTGCAGATCACGGATCCATTCAAGTCAATGGGTCTGTACCGCAGCATGGAGTTCTCATGGCCGGTGTCCACTACATGGGCACAGCGTCCATATGGTCTTAATGGGGCCTAAGATGACAGGTAACAGCAGAATAACTTCCTTTCTGTATTGATGAGTAGGTTGTTCCATTCTGCAATGTTCTCCTTATTTCAGGAACTGCCTGGGTGGAGAGATGAGGACAGATAATCAATGATAATGTCCTAGCCAATATACACACTTGAGGGAACCACTACACACATCAAGGTCTAGAGCAGGGGTGGGGAACGTCCGGCCCGCGGGCCGCATCAGGCCCGCGAGGTCCTCCAATCCGGCCCCCGGCCTCCGGCTCAGCATGATGCGCAACAACGCACCATGCTACGTCTGTCTGCCCGCCCGCCCAGCGTTACCACGCTCCTCAGCTCCTCAGCAGCAGGAAGCAAAGAGCGCGGTGTGGAGGTGGGCGGGCGGGCTTACTACTGTAAGCCCACCCACCTCGTCACCGCGCTCCCTGCTTACTGTTCACGCAGTCATCCATCCTCAGCGCGCCAGTAGTACTGCCGCGCTGTAACCCGGCAGCCCTGTCACCCCGCAGCCCGTATCCCGCCACCGCAGATTCATGCCCCTGTCAATTTGTAAGTAGGGCCTGTGCCCTGTCCTGTCCGGTCCCCCAAATAAAATGTCTATTAAGCCTCACATGGACTACCACCCCCACCATGCTGCAGTAAATTTTAAAGCAGCATGGTGGGGGTGGTAGTCCATGTGAGGCTATCCAAAAGCTAGCTGATATGATCTCTAATGTAATCTTTGGACAGATTTACCAGTTTTACAACTCTAACCATGCTGCAATAAAATGCAGCATGGTTAGAGTTGTAATTCTGGTAAAGTTGTGCAAAAATTACATTAGAGATCATATCAGCTGGCTTTTGGATAGCCTCACATGGACTACCACCCCCACCATGCTGCTTTAAAATTTACTGCAGCATAGTGAGGGTTGTAATCCATATGAAGCTGTCCAAAATGACATGAATCATTAATACAGGTAGCTTATGGACACCTTCATATGGATTACAACGCCCACCATGCTGCATAAAATTTTACTGCAGCATAGTGAGGGTTGTAATCCATAGGACGCTGTCCAAAATGACATGAATCATTAATACAGGTAGCTTATGGACACCTTCATATGGATTACAACGCCCACCATGCTGCATAAAATTTTACTGCAGCATAGTGAGGGTTGTAATCCATAGGACGCTGTCCAAAATGACATGAATCATTAATACAGGTAGCTTATGGACACCTTCATATGGATTACAACGCCCACCATGCTGCATAAAATTTTACTGCAGCATAGTGAGGGTTGTAATCCATAGGACGCTGTCCAAAATGACATGAATCATTAATACAGGTAGCTTATGGACACCTTCATATGGATTACAACGCCCACCATGCTGCATAAAATTTTACTGCAGCATAGTGAGGGTTGTAATCCATAGGACGCTGTCCAAAATGACATGAATCATTAATACAGGTAGCTTATGGACACCTTCATATGGATTACAACGCCCACCATGCTGCATAAAATTTTACTGCAGCATAGTGAGGGTTGTAATCCATAGGACGCTGTCCAAAATGACATGAATCATTAATACAGGTAGCTTATGGACACCTTCATATGGATTACAACGCCCACCATACTGCAATAAATTGTACTGAAGCATGGTGAGGGTTGTAATCCATGTGAAGCTGTCCAAAAATACATTAATTCTGTAGGTTACTAAGGCGACAATTTTTCTTATCCGTAATACCCCTTTACTTTTAGGTGTGACATTGATAGTACAAATGGCAACTTCTAAAAAAAGAAAAGTTGATGCAGAATGTCGAGCTTTCCAAGAGAATTGGACAAATGATTATTTTTTTGTTGAAGTCAAAGGCAAACCTGTGTGTCTGGTTTGTGGCGAGGCATTGGCAGTAATGAAAAAAGCCAATCTGGAACGTCATTACAGCTCAAGACATGCTAAACTTAGTGACTTGAGAGGTCAGATGCGTCTGGATAAAATCAGTGCTCTTCAGCGGACTTTGGAATCACAACAAGCCGCTTTTACTAGGCCTCGCTGTGACAGAGACAATGTTATTCAGACAAGTTATGTTGTTAGTGAGCTAATTGCAAAGAAGCTGAGGCCTCATATAGAAGGAGAGTTTGTTAAGGAGTGTATGGTGGCTGCTGCAGAGCTCTTAGCACCAGACAAAGTAAAGTTATTTCAGAGTGTTAGTTTGTCTCGGAGAACTGTGTCAGATCGGATTACTGACTTAGCACAAGATATTGAAAAAACACTTAAAGATTCTGCAGGAGATTTTCAGTTTTTCTCTTTGGCTTGTGATGAGACAACGGACATAACAAATACTGCCCAACTGTCTATTTTTGTTCGTGGAATAACCGCAGAGTTTGACACAAGAGAGGAGCTGCTGTCACTGGAAGCCATGCATGGCACTACAAGAGGTGAAGACTTGTATGAGAGAGTTGTTTCAGCAATGAAAAAATTTGACCTAACGTTTGAGAAGTTAAGTGGCCTTACGACAGACGGAGCTCCTTCCATGGTTGGCTCACAAAAAGGGTTAATAGCATTTGTGAAGAAGGAGATGAATCGTCTCAGTCTTGATCCAAGTGATTTAGTTATATGCCACTGCATCATACACCAAGAAAGTCTCTGTGCCAAGTCTTTGCGGTTCAACAGTGTGATGTCAATAGTTGTGTCATGCATAAATTTTGTCAAAAGCAAAGGGTTGAATAGTCGCCAGTTTAAGGAGCTACTGAACGATCTGGACGCTGAGTATGGTGATCTTGTATATTACTGTGAAGTACGATGGCTGAGTCGTGGGAGCATGCTCATGAGGTTTTATGAACTGCGGGATGAAGTCAAGCAGTTCATGGAGATGAAGGGAAAACCTGTCGGAGAACTCAGTGATAGCAAGTGGCTGTGTGATCTAGCATTCATGGTGGACATTACCAAGTACCTGTCAGAGCTGAATGTCAAGCTTCAGGGCCCCAACCAGCTTCTTAGTTCCTTGCTGTCGCACGTGAAATCATTTGAAGCCAAATTAAGGCTGTGGAAAGTGCAACTTGAAAGGAGTAACACCGTGCATTTCCCTACTCTGGAAGGACAAAAGCCTTCTACAACACTTGAATATGCTGGTGAATGTGCACAACTAATTGAGGCATTTAACGAGAGATTCCAGGACGTGAAAGGGAAACAAATGGAATTAAACATTTTCTCGACGCCATTTAATGTGGAACCAGCAGATGTGCCCGATGCCCTTCAACACGAAATTATTCAACTACAAAGCAGTGATGAACTGAAAGCAAGATACAACAACGTACCACTGCTTGACTTCTACAAACGTTACATAACGAATGATGAATTTCCCTGTCTGAGAAAACATGCATTGAAATATGCATCTATTTTTGGAACTACCTACTGTTGTGAGCAATTTTTTTCCAAACTGACGATTGCAAAAAATAGACTGCGTACAAGACTGACTGACGCTAACCTCGAACACCAATTGCGAGTAGCAACATCTTCTGTACCAGCCCACGTAAAACGCATCGCCAAGGAGAAGCAGTTCCAGCCATCGCATTAATGGTAAGTTGATTACATTTTTTTAAAAGTTGTTAATTTTGTACGGCCCTCGAATCATTTTGAAAATTTTCAAATGGCCCTCGACAGGAAAAAGGTTCCCCACCCCTGGTCTAGAGCAATAAAGTGGTTGGATCACTAAGAAATCTCTTTTCATAAATAAATCTGGGCAGCTGAACATCTTATAGGAGAATACCTGCTCAAGAGCTCGTTCTATGAGCCAGTCTTTAACCCCTTGACGTCAGCCATCTGTGTATATACGTCCTATCTGCACATGCCCCGTGCAGATAGCACGTATATACACGTGCAGGCAGCGCTTTAATCCCAGCGCTGATCAGCGCTGGAATTAAAGCTCCTGCTCCCGCAATCTAGCAGGAGCAGGTCGGGTCCCTGCTCACAGACAGAGCAGGGACCCTGAGGAGAAGACAGGAGCGGTTTATTACCGCTTCTGCCTTCTCCTGTGCAGGAGGAGAACGTACCTGCTGCCAGGAGCTGCTGGAGGAGGAAGGAAGCGCAGAGCCGCTTCCTGTGTTAGTCCCGGCGGTCACGTGACCGCCGGGTGTCTCGGGGCCACAGCAGTGCTGCAGGGTCTAAGGAGACCCTGATCAGCTCTGCCTGTGTCCAATGCCCCCACAGGGGGCTGTTTTCCCCTGTAACTGGGGCTCCTGTGGATGCCCCAGTTACAGTGGAAACAGTGAAAAAAAAAGTGTTAAAAAAAAAAGTAAATGTCCTCCAGAGGTCTTTTAATGACCTCTTGGGGGACATATTATTTGTCAAAAATAAATTAATATATAAGTAAAAAAATAATAATAAAAATCCAAATAAAAAGTGTAAAAAAAAAAAATTAAAAACGCAGTCGCCAACGGAAACAGTCACCATAGTCGCCCTGTTCAATAAAATATATACATGTTATATATCAAAACGATCGTCATGAAATAGGGAACCCATTACAATAATTAATTTGTGTGTCAGTTTTTATATTTAAAAAAGAAAAATCTATAATTAAAAAAAAATACTTTTGTTTTAATAAGAATTAGCGGTTTTCGTCCAAATTAAACCTAAAAAAATATAAAAAATCTTTGAAAGAAACATTCTAATAAAAAGTCCTAAGTGTCAAGAAAAAAAATTGCAAAAATTATTTTGGTATTCAAACAAATAAAAAAAAAATTATAGTCACTAAACCACCACGTGCCCAAATCACAAAAAGTTGCCTGGACATTCAGGCCTTTTATAGGTCCGGTCATGAAAGGGTTAAGTATTAATGGTTCCCGTTCTCAAGGACATGACCCATTCATGGATGTGACCCAATCAAAAGGGGTCTGCCTGTTGTTTTAAGTTCGGCCAGTTACAAGCATGAGTAGGAACGCCTCGTTCATCGGCAATCACAATTTTTAAGCAAGTTTAAAAATCGTTGTTTGCTGGATGAAGATTGTGCTGTCTATTTATGGTCTGCTGCTGGCTGCCACTCCTCCCCATACGGTGGAAGAGATCGCTGGATGTAACAGCAGTGGTCTCCTCCATTGACGATCAGGCTTCCCTCCCAACAATCGCCTGCCTATTCTGCTGGTGTAATACTAGCCTAACATTGTTTGGGCAGCTGCTATAACACTGTCTTACACAGTGTGGGTTTGGTTATCTTCTAGTCTTGCTTTAGTAACTTGTTTTTGACATATCATAACGATTGTGCAAACTTTAATTAAATTTACTATTTACAAGCCTTGGACATGTCCAATATGTTTAGAGACTGAGCATAGAGCTGTCTACCTGGTCAGGATTTCTGACATAAAACAGTTCAAAAAGAAGCTCTCAATGAATCAATCAATCAATCAAGTGTGGACAGTGGCTGACTTTAGAATAAGTCAGATCTGAAGTGAGGTCATCCAGACTGAAAGAACCCATTTCATGTGCAGTTTACTCTAAGGCTACTTTCACACTAAACTTAGTACGGATCCGGCGAGTGAAGGGACACGCCGGATCCGTACTGAATAATACAACCTTGTGGATCCGTAATTCCGGATCCGGTTGTATTATCTTTAGCATCGTTTAAACGGATCCGGAATAACCTCTATTGAAAGTCAATGGAGGACGGATCCGTTTACAAGTGTGTCCACACCAAACGGATCCGTCCCCAGTGATTTGCATTGGGGGTCATTCCGGATCCGTTTAGGTGCGGATAACTAGTACGGAGAGCAAACCGCAGCATGTTGCGGTTTGCTCTCCGGTCTGGAGACTGAACGGAATGCTTTCAGGAGCATTCCGTTGTCTTCAGTACAGTTTTGTCCCCATTGACATGGGGACAAAACTGAAGCGTTTTATTCCGGTATTGAGCCCCTATGACGGCGCTCAATACCGGAATTCCATAACGCTAGTGTGAAAGTAGCCTAACTCCAGTAGCAAAATCAAGAGCAATCTTTTTACAACTTTACACCATTTGCTTTGAAGTCAATAATTTTTTTCTGCCAGCAGGTCATCCAAAATTATTAACATTTTAAGTGAGAATTTATTTCTCTGTCTCTTAAACATTAGACAGGACGGTTCCTGCTTTCTTAATCTTGAAATTGTTAAAAGAAAAAAAAAAACTTTCATCCCCATGATGGAGTTTAAAACCGCATTTCTCTACCACAGTTAGACAGGCATAGACAGGATCAATTTCATGGGAAGTCAATTAACCTGCCAGAATGCTTTTGGCCAATGGAAGATCACCAGAGTGCTTCAAGAAAAACCACAAGAACATTGGAAGAATTCACTTACAGTAGCTCCTTAAAAGTTTGACTTCAGGTTTACATATACAGTGCCTTGCGAAAGTATTCGGCCCCCTGGAACTTTTCAACCTTTTGCCACATTTCAGGCTTCAAACAAAAAAATATAACATTTTACATTTTTGGTGAAGAATCAACAACAAGTGGGTCACAATTGTGAAGTGGAACGAAATTTATTAGATCATTTAAACTTTTTTTGTAATAATAAAACTGAAAAGTGGGGCATGCAAAATTATTCGGCCCCCTTGCATTAATACTTTGTTGCGCCACCTTGTGCTGCGATTACAACTGCAAGTCACTTGGGGTATGTCTCTATCAGTTTTGCACATCTAGAGACTGAAATTCTTGCCCATTCTTCCTTGCAAAATAGCTCGAGCTCTTTGAGGTTGGATGGAGAGCGTTTGTGAACAGAAGTTTTCAGCTCTTTCCACATATTCTCAATTGGATTCAAGTCTGGACTTTGACTTGGCCATTCTAAGACCTGGATATGTTTATTTTTGAACCATTCCATTGTAGATTTTGCTTTATGTTTGGGATCATTGTCTTGTTGGAAGATAAATCTCCGTCCTAGTCTCAGGTCTTTTGCAGACTCCAACAGGTTTTCATCCAGAAGGGTCCTGTATTTGGCTCCATCCATCTTCCCTGTCCCTGCTGATGAAAACCAGGCCCAAACCATGATGCTGCCACCACCATGTTTGACAGTGGGGATGGTGTGTTCAGGGTGATGAGCTGTGTTGCTTTTACGCCAAACATATCGTTTTGCATTGTTTCCAAAAAGTTCAATTTTGGTTTCATCTGACCAGAGCACCTTCTTCCACATGTTTGGTGTGTCTCCCAGGTGGCTTGTGGCAAACTGTAAAGAAGACTTTTTATGGATATCTTTGAGAAATGGCTTTCTTCTTGCCACTCTTCCATAAAGGCCAGATTTGTGAAGTGTTCGACTGATTGTTGTCCTATGGACAGACTCTCCCACCTCAGCTGTAGATCTCTGCAGTTCATCCAGAGTGATCATGGGCCTCTTGGCTGCATCTCTGATCAGTCTTCTCCTTGTTTGAGATGAAAGTTTAGAGGGAAGGCCGGGTCTTGGTAGATTTGCAGTGGTCTGATACTCCTTCCATTTCAATATGATCGCTTGCACAGTGCTCCTTGGGATGTTTAAAGCTTGGGAAATCTTTTGGTATCCAAATCCGGCTTTAAACTTCTCCACAACAGTATCACGGACCTGCCTGGTGTTTTCCTTGGTCTTCATGATGCTCTCTGTGCTTTAACCACTTCAGCTCTAGGCCATTTCCCCCCATCCATACCAGGCCTAATTTTGCAAAACTGACATGACACTTCATGTGGTAATAACTTTGGAACGCTTTTACTTATCCAAGAGATTCTGAGATTGTTTTCTCGTGACACATTGTACTTCAAGTTAATGGTAAATTTGAGTCGATAAGTTTTAATTTTATTTATAAAAAAATCCAAAAGTTAACGAAAATTTAAAAAAATTCACTGTTTTCTAAATTTCAATCTCTCTGCTTTTAAGACAGATAGTGATACCCCATAAAATCCTTTTTAATTTACATTCCCCATATGTCTACTTTATGTTTGCATCATTTTGGTAGTGTCATTTTAATTTTTTAGGACAGTAGAAGGTTTAGAATTTTAGACGCAATTTTTGCAAATTTGCAAAATCAACTTTTTTAAGGACCAGTTCAGTTCTGAAGTCAGTTTGTGGGCTTACATAATAGAAACCACCCATAAATGACCCCATTTTAGAAAATACACCCCTCAAACTATTCAAAACTGGTTTTAGAAATGTTGTTAACCCTTTAAGTATTCCACAGGAATTAAAGCAAAATAGATGTGAAATTTTAAAATTTCACTTTTTTGCAGATTTTCCATTTTAATCATTTTTTTTTCCTGTAACACATCAAGGGTTAACAACAAAACAAAACTCAATATTTATTACCCCGATTCTGCAGTTTGCAAAAACACCCCAAATGTGGTTGTAAACTGTTATTTGGGGATACGCCAGGGCTCAGAAGGGGAGGAGCAGCATCTGCATTTTCTAACATGGAATTTTTTGTCATGGTTTGTAAGAGTGATAACTTTTTAATTTTTTTTGTGGACTGAGCTGCGTGAGGTCTTATTTTTTGCGGGACAAGCTGTGCTTTTTATTGGCACCATTTTGGGGTACATCCGTCTTTCTGATCACTTTTTAATCTAATTTTTGGGAGGTTAACAAAAAAAAAAAGCAGTTTAGGGGCATTTTTCTATATTTTTTTTTTACACCGTTCACTTGATGGGGTAGATCATGTGTTATTTTTTGTAGAGCCAGTTGTTACGGACGCAACGATACCAAATTTGTCTATTTTTTATTTATTTTTTTTTACATTTTACACAATAAGAGCATTTTTAGAAGAAAAATCATGTTTTTGTGTTGCAATTTTTTAAGAGCCATATTTTTTTTATTTTTCGGGCTATAATTTTGTGTGGGGGCTCATTTTTTGCGGGATGAGGTGACGTTTTTATTGCTACCATTTTGGGATGCATACGACTTTTTGATTGTTTGATATTATGTTTTTTGGTAGGTGATGCGACAAAAAAAGCTGTTTTGGCATAATTTTTATTAGATTTTTTTTACGCAGTTCACTTGATCGGGTACATCATGTGATATTTTTATAGAGCCGGTCGTTTCGGATGCTGTGATACCAAATATGTCTATCTTATTTATTTATTTTTATTTGTAACTTTTTTAAATGAAATATTTGGGGGGAAATTATTTTTATATATATATATATATATATATATATATATATATATATATATATGTGATTTTTTTTATATAATACTCTATTTTTTTTTATTTATTTTTTTACACTTTGTGTCCCCCATAAGGTCATACAAGACCTCAGGGGGACATTTAACTTCACTTTTTTTTTTTTTTTTTTTACACTTGATTTCTCCTGTAACTGGGACTGACATAGTAGCCCCAGTTACAGGGGAAATACATCCCCAGAGAGGCTGTACAGCATAATACTACGGGAAGTGGTTAAACAGAACCCTGAGACTATCACAGAGCAGGTGCATTTATACGGAGACTTGATTACACACAGGTGGATTCTATTCATCTTCATCAGTCATTTAGGACAACATTGGATCATTCAGAGATCCTCAATGAACTTCTGGAGTGAGTTTTCTGAACTGAAAGTAAATGGGCCGAATAATTTTGCACGCCCAACTTTTCAGTTTTATTATTACAAAAAAAGTTTAAATGATCCAATAAATTTCGTTCCACTTCACATTTGTGACCCACTTGTTGTTGATTCTTCACCAAAAATTTAAAATGTTATATCTTTTTGTTTGAAGCCTGAAATGTGGCAAAGGGTTGAAAAGTTCCAGGGGGCCGAATACTTTCGCAAGGCACTGTATAAAAGGCAGGTCACAGTATTTCCCAGTGGACCAGTCAAAATCAGGCAATGTAAAAGGCAGAAATGTATTGAAAGTACAGTGCTGGTAGCTCATTAGAGTGTAAGAAGGGGCATGCCTTAAACAAATTTCAGCAAGTTCAGATAATTTAGGTCACCGTCCATTCAAAACATGATGTGTGGTGGAATAATCCATGAAAATGTGCATGATTTACATGTAGTTTTTCTTAGATTTTGCTGCAAACTTGTCACAAATTGGCAAAGTGTGAAAACTACAGAATGAATTCACATACTACAGATTTAAAATCCGCACTACAAGTCAATCGACAATGCATTATTTTTCCCCAGTGTGTGGATGAAAAGTTACAAAATCTCATCTACTTTGCTGGTACTGTAAAATACAGTGGATTTGCCGTGTTTTGCTCCCTGTGGGGATACTCTTAAAAAGGGGTTGTTCAACATCAGGGGCCTTTCTGCCAGACCCTCAACGTGGCCAGACCTGCAGAGGGAAGCATACTGGGTTCCAGCTCCTTTGGTCCCCTGTCATGAATGCATCACTCCTGTACTAGCCTGTCAACATCCTGTTTGTAGTGGGTCACCTGGCCCCTGCTACAAATGACTGGCCACAGTGGTGACGTGCCCCCCATATGTCACGTCACTGGGTCATGTGATGCATGAGGGACACATCATCACTGCAGCCAGTCATTGGCTGCGACATGCCATATGACCCATGCCAAACAGGATGTTGACGGGGGGGACCGGAGTGAAGCAGCAGGGGTGGGAGACCTAAGGAGCTGGAACCCAGCAGCAGGGAGAAGATAAGTATGCTTCAATCTATGTGTGTGTGTGGAGGGGGGAACCTAAAGGCCCCCAAACATCAAAGATGAGTAATTTATGAGGAAAAGGAATGTATGAGCAGGACAAGTCCCTAATGCCTTCTCCAGAAAATATGACTCTAATTTTCCATGAACCAGTACTGCACTCCTCCCTCTTCTGAGTTCTGGGACCACTTTGCTGCACTCCAGTAAGGATCCCCGCAATCAATGTCCAGTCATGTACAATCATCATGCCCCGATGACGACAATGTTTGGCAGCAGAATTAAGGATTGTCACCCTTCACACCATTCCTGAACATAAAGTTAGTGTATTAGTGCTATCCTGGGTATTTAAATCCTGTCCCAGGTTACAGACTTGCTAGGCCCCGATTACCCTCCTTCCTTCAAAGTTTCAGGGTGCAGAGCAGGGTACAGGCCTAGTAAAAACCAAACTTAGGACTCGATTTGCCTGATGCATGCATCAAATTTAGTGCCAGTTGTGAGAATGAGTAATCAACAGTACAGAGGCTTTTAACGTGTGGTGTTTAATACTGGAATCGGCTGGTGTGAATTGTCAAGTTTCTTTTTGAGGATCAGAAGGAAGAGCTTGTTCATGGTTGATCTATATCTGGATCACCAAAGACACACAACATTTAAAGGGAACCTGTCATCTCCAAAACACCCCCTGAACTAGAGTAAGAGTTGTATAGTGTAAGTGATGCTGAATCCGAATATGAAAGTTTTATCTTCATACTCGCTTCCATTCTGACGCTGTGCTCCCACAAACCTGCAGTAAAATGCACTCAGTGGACTCCAGTGCTCACTCACATAATGGAGAGGACTCAAAGAGTCCTCTCAGTGCATTTTACTGCTGGTTTGTGAGAGCACAGCGTCAGAATGGAAGTGAGTATGAAGATAAAACTTACATATTCAGAGTCAGCATCACTTACACTATACAACGCTTACTCTAGTTCAGGGGGTGTTTCGGAGATGACAGGTTCCCTTTAAGTAGAGATTCTGCAGCCTTGGTGATATTTGTCAAACGTTACTTACCACTAAACAGGGCTCCAGATGGTGACCAAAATGGTCGCCAATGCGACTCAAGTTGCAAATGGCGACAAGACTTTCTAGTCTTGTCGCCATTTGCGCCTAGATCCGGCATTCAGCGATTCTAGGCTGCGCAACTGCGCAGCCTAGTATCAGAGAACATGGAGCGCGCTGCTGTCAGCACATTCCATGTTCCCTCAGCAGCACAGGGGAGAAGGAAGCTCTCCCTCCCCCTTGTGCTGCTGCTGCCGCTGCCACCAGTGAGTGGGGTGGACGAGGGGAGGGGGAGGGCGCACTGCGCCACCAATGAGAGGGGCAGAGGAGGGGAGGGGGAAGGCGCACTGCTCCACCAATGAAGTTAACTATGTTTAATAAAAGTACAGGAGTAGGTGCCGGCGCGGAATCACATAGCCGGCACCCGACCTGTATTATAGGGAGCTCCCATACGCCGAAGTTAGCTACCGCTGACTGCAGCTCCCTATAATATAGGCTGGGTGCCGGCGCGGAATCACATAGCTCCTGTACTTTTATTAAACATAGTTAACTTCATTGGTGGCGCAGTGCGCCCTCCCCCCATCCCCCAGTGTAATAAACATTGGTGGCGCAGTGCCCCCTCCCCCCAACCCCCCAGTATAATAAGCATTGTTGGCAGTGGCCACAGGGTCCCCTCTCCCCCCCCCTTTATTCATGGCAGTGGTAGATACCGATCGGAGCCCCAGCAGTGTAATCGCGGGGCTTCGGTTGCCATGGCAACCAGGACGCTGCTGAAGTGCACAGGGCAGCAGGAAGCTTGTGAAGTCCTAGTCACCCTAATAGAGCTCTATTAGGGTGAATAGAACAAGGGATTAAAAGATCCCTGGTTCTAGCCCCCAGGCTAATAGTTATTAAATAAAAAGTAAAAAAAAAAAAAAAAAGTTTGGAAAAAACTAAACAAAACAAAACAATGAATGTAAAGCACATTAGTTCAAGTATAGGAGGCAGCGGTATGACATACCCGACCTCAAACAGGGCAACACGGCAATTAACCCCTCAGGTGCGGCACCTGAGGGGTTAATTGCTGCGGATTGCACTCCCTGCTATTGAGGCTGGGTATGTTATACCGCTGTCTCCTATACTTGATTTAATGTGCTTTATATTCATTGATGGCACAGTGTGCCCTTTCCCCCAGCCCCCGCCCCCCCCCAGTTATTAGTCTCATTGGTGGCGCAGTGGCCACAGGCGACCCCCCCCCTTCATTGGTGGCAGTGGTAGATTCCGATCGGAGCCCCAGCAGTGTAATCGCAGGGCTCCGATCGGTTACCATGGCAACCAGGACCATACTGAAGTCCTGGCTGCCATGGTAAGCTCCCTGCTGCTCTGTGCACTAAGCACAGGGAAGCAGGGAGAGGGTAAAGTCCTATTCACCCCAATAGAGCCCTATTAGGGTGCATAGGACAAGCGTTCTAGCCCCTAAGGGGGCTAATAGTTAGTAAATAAAAAGTAAAAAAAACCAAACCCAATATATTCAATTTAAGGGTCCATTCACACAATGGTGTGAATGTGCCCGCATCTGTTCCAGAATTTTGCGGAATAGATGCGGCCGTATTCACTTCAATGGGCGGCGTGCGAACTTGCCGCGGCTCCGCAAGAAATTACAGAACATGCCCTATTCTTGTCCGCAACAGCAGACAAGAATAGGCATTTTGAACGGGGCGCCCGGCCATGTGTTCAAGCTGGAGGCACTGAGGGGGGGGGGAGGGGCAAGATGCTGATCTGAGGTCTGATGGGGGCACAAGACGCTGATCTGAGGTCTGATGGGGGCACAAGATGCTGATCTGAGGTCTGATGGGGGCACAAGACGCTGACCTGAGGTCTGATGGGGGCACAAGACGCTGACCTGAGGTCTGATGGGGGCACAAGACGCTGACCTGAGGTCTGATTGGGGCACAAGACGCTGACCTGAGCTCTGATGGGGGCACAAGACGCTGATCTGAGGTCTGATGGGGGCACAAGACGCTGACCTGAGGTCTGATGGGGGCACATTGTGTTGATCTGAGGTCTGATGGGGGCACAAGACGCTGACTTGAGGTCTGATGGAGGCACAAGACGCTGACCTGAGCTCTGATGGGGGCACATTGTGTTGATCTGAGGTCTGATGGGGGCACAAGACGCTGATCTGAGGTCTGATGGGGGCATAATGTGTTGATCGGAGGTTTATTATCCCTGTACAGTGACATCACGGTGTTCATTATCCCTGTACGGTGACATCTCTGTGTTTATTATCTCTGTACTGTGACATCACTGTGTTTATTATCCCTGTACTGTGACATCGCTGTGTTTATTATCCCTGTACTGTGACATCGCTGTGTTTATTATCCCTGTACAGTGACATCGCTGTGTGTATTATCCCAGTGCAGGAAGAGGTAAGTGGACTGTGTTTGTGTGTTTGTTTTCTATTTTTCAGGGTCATGAATGCAGAGGACTACGTCGGATTCGGTGGACTACGTCGGACCAGCTTTTTTTTTTTTTTTTTTTTTTTTAATAAAATGGTCAAACAGGGGTCTGGGGGAGTGTTTATTTCAATAAAATGTTTTAAACTTGTGTGTATTTTTTTTTTACAATACTACAGTTTTAGTAATTACGGCTATCTACAGACGGCCCTGATTACTAATACTGGGCTTAGTGCTTGCCGGTATGGCAGGTCAGCACTAACCCCAATATCTATTACCTCGGCACCCACCGCCACCAGGGGTACCGGGAAGAGCCGGGTACCCGCAGGACCGGACCTTCTAAATTGAGGGTCTGGCTCTGGGGCGGCTGCAGGCTGGTACAATTAGGCTGGGAAGGGCCAATAACCCTGTCCCTTCCCACCCTGGTAGTGCCAGGCTGCCGCTGCTGGTTGTATCTGGCTAGCGAAGGAAAAAAGGTGGGGACCCTACGCCATTTTTTTAAAATTATTTAATTATTTTGGAAAAAAAATGGCGTGGGGTCCCCCCTTTTTTCCTTCGCCAGCCAGATACAACCAGCAGCGGCAGCCTGGCACTACCAGGGTGGGAAGGGACACGGTTATTGGCCCTTCCCAGCCTAATGGTACCAGCCTGCAGCCGCCCCAGAGCCAGACCCTCAATTTAGAAGGTCCGGTCCTGCGGGTACCCGGCTCTTCCTGGCACCCCTGGTGGCGGTGGGTGCTGAGGTAATAGATGTTGGGGTTAGTGCTGGCCTGCCATACCGGCAAGCACTAAGCCCAGTATTAGTAATTAGGGCC
The DNA here is from genome assembly GCA_900303285.1 of Rhinella marina. Lineage (NCBI taxonomy): Eukaryota > Metazoa > Chordata > Amphibia > Anura > Bufonidae > Rhinella > Rhinella marina. The sequence continues at coordinate 176,259 of ONZH01024586.1, forward strand.
GTCTGTAGATAGCCGTAATTACTAAAACTGTAGTATTGTAAAAAAAAATACACACACACAAGTTTAAAACATTTTATTGAAATAAACACTCCCCCAGACCCCTGTTTGACCATTTTATTATTAAAAAAAAAAAAAAGCTGGTCCGACGTAGTCCACCGAATCCGACGTAGTCCTCTGCATTCACGACCCTGAAAAATAGAAAACAAACACACAAACACAGACCATTTACCTCTTTCTGCACTGGGATAATACACATAGCGATGTCACTGTACAGAGATAATAAACACAGTGATGTCACCATACAGGGATAACAAACACAGTGATGTCACAGTACAGAGATAATAAACACAGTGATGTCACCGTACAGGGATAATAAACACAGAGATGTCACTGTACAGAGATAATAAACACAGTGATGTCACCGTACAGGGATCATAAACACAGTGATATCACCGTACACAGATAATAAACACAATGATGTCAAAGTCCAGGGATAATACACACAGTGATGTCACCGTACAGAGATAATAAACACAATGATGTCACAGTCCAGGGATAATACACACAGTGATATCACCGTACAGAGATAATAAACACAGTGATGTCACCGTACAGAGATAATAAACATAGTGATGTCACCGTACAGGGATAATAAACACAGTGATGTCACCGTACAGGGATAATAAACCTCAGATCAACAAATTGTGCCCCCATCAGACCTCAGATCAGCGTCTTGTGCCCCCCATCAGACCTCAGATCAGCGTCTTGTGCCCCCATCAGACCTCAGATCAACAAAATGTGCCCCCATCAGAGCTCAGGTCAGCGTCTTGTGCCTCCATCAGACCTCAGGTCAGTGTCTTGTGCCCCCATCAGACCTCAGGTCAGCGTCTTGTGCCCCCATCAGACCTCAGATCAGCATCTTGTGCCCCCATCAGACCTCAGATCAGCGTCTTGTGCCCCCATCAGACCTCAGATCAGCGTCTTGTGCCCCCATCAGACCTCAGATCAGCATCTTGCGCCCCCCCCCCCCAGTGCCTCCAGCTTGACCCCCCCCTCAGTGCCTCCACAATTTTTTAGGGGCCCAGGGGGTGGGGGTAGGTGGTGGGGGGAGAGAGACTAATGGAATACTTTTAACCCCTAAAGGGTTAAAAATAATAAAGGCAAACTCACCTCCTCCACTTGTTCGCGGCGCAGCCGGTCCGGTGTCTTCTTTCTTCTTTCCCGGCCTTGCAGGACCTGCAAAAGGACCTTCGATGACGTCACGTGGTGAGCGCGGTGACGTCACCAAAGTCCTCTTGCAGGTCCTTCAAGGCCGTGAAAGAAGAAAGAAGACACCGGACCGGCTGCGCCGCGAACAAGTGGAGGAGGTGAGTTTGTTTTTATTATTTTTAACCCTTTAGGGGTTAAAAATATTCCATTAGTCTCTCTCGCCCCCCAACCCACCACCTACCCCCACCCCCCGAGCCAAAAAAAATGACCCCCCCCTGACTGTGCAGAACCTTTGGCCCCTGCAAAAAGATTCGGGTCTCCCATAGACTTTAATGGGATTCGTGATTCGGCCCGAATCCACGAATCCCGCGGTGGGATTCGGGCCGAATACCGAATCCCCGAATCTTTTAGGATTCGCTCATCTCTAATCTTCAGTAGCTCTGGTGCCAGAAGTCAAGGCCAAAACTACATAGCTCCATCCATTTCTGTAGTGGACAAAGGTGTTTACTGCAGAGCCGCTCCCACTGAAGTTAATGGGTGCAGAACTGTTGTAACCAACTTCATCCAATACAGACATGGATGGAGCTGTCTAGTCCCGTCGCCAACCTCCAGCATCAAAGCTACCCCCCCCCAATCAGACATTGCCTATACTGAGGATAGGCGATCAACATTAAAGCACCAGAAAACTAATTTAAGATCAGTATATTGGACATTATTAAGCAGTGGTCGTGGACCTAACATTTTATATCCTTGTAAGAAAAGGCTTTACCACCAGCAGTTTGACCAACAGAAGTAGCCCTGATGCAGCAGAGCAATCATCCAGTTCCAAGGGTGTTTCGATTGCAACTGCAACCTTCACAGCATACGGGCAATGCCTAGATAAGGGTGAGTTTGCATTAGCATTATAAATTCTGTTCTAACAAAGTTATAAAACGCCGGTCTTAATATATGTGCCCCTAAGTCTTAAACAGAATTCAAGGATTTGTAAGAGGAGTGTGGGGAGGGGCCTAAGAGCTGCTAGGAGAGATATGATTGGTGATGATGTCACAGGAAGTCAGCCACAGGGGAGACCGAGTTCCTGTTTACACATTACAGCAAGGTGTCAGACTTGAGATCACATGAGCTGGTTACCACAATGGAAACTTTTAAAATGTATGGATGTAACTAAGTTAGGGTGAGACAAATTCAACTGCTAGAATACTGGTGGTGAGTTAGTAATATGCATAAAATAAAGTAAAAAATTATTAAAAAAGTACTCTGGGGTTGTTTAGAGATGCTACATGGCTCCAATGTAACACAACAACCTCAGCAGTGACATGGCTGGCATGGCTGAATATCGCAAGTTCATTGGCTTGGACCTGCAAATTTTTGCAGTGGGTATAAAAGAGTCACATATAGAAGGAAACTTTGGGGCAGATTTTAAAATACTGACTTAAAGTAAAACAGTGTAAACAGTCTAAATGAGATTTATCACAGTGGCTGAGGCTGGATGATAAATCTGTTGCATCTTCACATTGTCTAGTCTAGGTTTATGCCACCTAGCCTTAGCTTTACTCCAAAAATGTTTTGGCGCACAGAGTTGCACACCCTGTTCCTGCTGAGCCATGGCCCTTGTAGATAAATGCAGTGCAAAGCATGAATTCCAGTTTTCTGACTCAAACTGCACCGCAGAACTGGCTCATTTTCAATCGTAAATCTCCCCCTATGTTCTTTAGGAAGTGTAGAGGTTGTACTCCAGCCATTATCTGATCCAAGATCATGACTACGTCAGGGCATTTAGCTGCGTAAAGAAACAGATGTCACAATAATATTTTTTTTATTCACAATATGAAAAACGCAATTTAATAGAATTCAACAGTGAGAAATCTCCGGTTCAGCAAATGTCGAATGCTGATGATAAAATGGTTTTGGCCTTCAGCCATTTAGGGCGAGGAGTGGTGCACATTATATTCATTAGCTTTTCAACAGTGAAATTGCTAACAGCCATTCTTATTTCCCCAAAGTGCAGTGAAAACCGAGCTCTTTATCTGCTGAACAGAAGTCTCTCTGTGATAAAACTGTGCAATCATGCTCGAGAGGGCTAGCAGCTCTGACAAGTGGAATAAAGAAAGAGAATTGTGATCCTGCACACGCTGCTGTTTTATTAGTTACCTCACTTGGCACGAGAACTGTTTTGGTGACTACGGCAGGTCAACACTTCATTGAGCGACTGGAGAAAAAAACATTTTTTTCTGCCTTCTAAACTGGGAAATGTTTCTCAGAAAATATTACCTGTAACTCAGCTGTTTACTTTCCACAAGAGATTTCAGCCGCACTGACTACTACAGCAGATACAAGATGCTGAAGAGTACAATCCGTTTTGCAGAAGCCTGCAGTGCCGTAACTTGTGCCAAATTTATCAGATGTCGCACAATGTTTGAGAAATTTGGTGCATCTTTATGTCCAACACTTCTGCCTTCAGATGTTACTCCACAGTAAGATTCTGCCATTTTTTGCAAAAATTTTAAAAAGTTGCAGTTGATAAACCTTAAAAAGGTTGTTTACCTTTTAGGGGGAGTGTGGACAGACCCCCCTCCAGGCCAGATTTGCAAAAGGAAGTATTCTTACCTTCTCCCAGCAGCTGGGTGCCGGCTCTTTCACTCCCGCATACTCAGGTTTGGTGCTGTTAACCGCTTTGACACCACTGTAGTCATTTATTGGCCGCAGCAATGACCTGTTCCGATTGCTTTGCAAGTGGAGCAGGTCAGCGCTGCAGCCAGTCATTGGTTGCAGCAGCATCAAAATGGATGTTGACAGCAGAGGATCTGAGCAAGGAAGCAGCCAGCAGGGTAGCAAAGAACCAGGGACCCAGCTACTGGGAGCAGATAAGAATACTTCACTTTGCAGGCCTGGGCTGGAAGGAGGGTTCGTCCAAAACACCCCCCAGAAGGTGAATAATACCTTTAGCGCATAATCATGTACACGTACGTCATATACAGTTGGTTAAAGGGTTGCATGTAGCAGGCTCACAAGCTGAGATCACTCCATACATGGCAGGTACTTGCTGTCTAATACAGCAGACACCTGCTGGCTGTGACCGAGATCGGAGATGACTCCTGGGTTTCTCTTCTGTCATCCAAAGTGACTGCACTGATTTTCAGACTACCTGATGCATACCGTGATTTAGTGCATACTGTGACTATGATTTAGTAGTCCAAGACAATTCTGCTCATCCATCCCTGCTCACATGAGCAGTGTTGGCCAATCCAAGGACAGGAGGAAGTGTCTTGGACTACCAAAATTAAAGTATACTTCAGGTAATCTGAAAAGCAGTATGGCCACCTTGGATGGAAGCTGGAGGGAACTGAGGGAAGCTGAAGGCACTGGGGGAGAGCTGAAGGCACTGGGGGGGGGGGGGTTGATGTCATGGAGGGGGCTGATGGCGCTGATAGCAGGGGGGTCTGATGATGGCATGGGGGGGCGGATGAGTTTTTATAAAGGAAAACATTCTTTTAATTTGTTTTTTTTTCTTATTAGAGTACTCGATTAATGGTTGTATTAATCAATAGAATACTTGATTACTAAAATAATCGATAGCTGCAGCCCTAAGTAGTACGTCCACATAAGATGGCACCTATCTACCGAAATTGCAAAGTCTGCAACTCAATGTACTGGATGAAATCTGCAATATAAGCTGACATGCTGTGGACTTAGAATCCGCACTGCAGGTTATGGGAAGTGCAGATCCTGATTCAGAGTTTATCTGCAGCTTACGGATGAGAGCTGATACTGAAGCATTACAGATTTCCTGCACACACATCGGCAGCGTGTACGGTACATCAAGCGCACCCTTATAGTGGGCCCTTTGGGAGACATATCTACTGTGGAAGGAACATACTGCTTGTTTATCCAGCAGCTGGTACAAGACGTTAACAGCGGTGACTTTCCCCACCGCTGCAGCAACACTTCAAAAAGCCACCTTGTTGTGATGCTGCTGAAGCGATACTCACAATGTCTGCCGTGAAGCCCTCGATCCAAACGCAATCCCAGACGAGTAATGTTCAGATTGCTCGTCCGCAGCCTCACTCCGCATCTGATGTGTTCCATTACATTTTGACACATTCAAAATCTCATAACTCGGTTAAATTACAGAATTTTCATATTCATTTTATCAGTTTTGTCTCTTCTGTTAATCAGGATTATTTGTTTGTTCTCCTCTCTATACGTTTACATATAACCCCTGGAGGTTTTTTCGGTCATGCATTTTCGTTTTGCGCTCCCTGCCTTCAAACAGCCATAACTGTTTTAATTTTCTGTTCACATGTATGAGGTCTTGTTTTTTGCGGGACAAGTTGTACTTCCAACGCCACCATTTAATATTGCATATGGTGTAGTGGGAAGCGGGAAAAAAATTCCAAATCGGGTGAAATTGCAAAAAAAACGCTTTTCCGCTACAGTTCTACGGGTTTCTTATTTACAGCGTTCGATGTTCATTAAAAATGACCAGTTACTTTCATTCTACTGGTCAGTACGAATCCGGCGATACCTAATAAGTATAGTTTTTCCTGCATTTAGATGGTGATAAAATAATTTTTTTTTCCTTGTCATATCTTGACCCCTATAACTTTTTGGTATTTATGTGTACGGAGCTGTATGGGGGCTCATTTTTTGCGGGGCGATCTGAAGTTTTTATTGATACCATTCTGGGGTGTGTATGACTTTTTGATCACTTTTTTGATCACGAAAAACAGCGAATCGCCATTTGGACGCTTTTTTCGGCCACACAATTCGCCGTATTGGAATTTTTTTTTATATTTTAAAATTACGGGCGTTTTCGGTCACGGTGATACCCATGATGTCTATATTTATTGTTATTTAGGTATTTATTTTTTCATTATACGGAAAGGGGGGTGATTTAAACTTTTATATGTTTTTTATTTTTTATATATTTTTTTACATTTTTTAAAAAAAATTTTCTGACTATTTTAAAGCTCAAATATGAGCTGATATATTGTGTTTTTTTTTCTTTATGAGCAATCAGGGATTTACTATTTGGAGTTAAATCCCAAAATTGCTCATTTCTTATCCTGGCCTGCCATCTAGTGGCCAGAATAAGAATTGCAGTTTGAAAACTGTAATCCTCACCAGTGAGGATTACAGTTTTCATATGGTGTACAGACACCCCAATTGGCCACATTTGCCGTGTGATAACGGCATCAGAAGGCCCAGGAAGACGCCGCCGATGGAGGTAAGTAGCAGCAAGTCTCTGCTGTTAGAAACAGTAGAGACTTGCCGGCCATGACGCCCGCCGCACCCGCGAGCGGGCGTCATGTCCCCGCACCGCACCAGCGCCGTACATGTACGGCGCTGGTCGGGAAGGGGTTTAAAGGGTAAATAAACGTTTATAAAACTTTATTTTAAACTATTCTAAATGGCCTGTGATTCATTCTTAAAAGATAATTATACTGTTTTAATGACAAAATAAGCATCCAAATGTATATTACCTGAGGTCCAGTCCTCAAACGTGTTGTTTTTACACATATAATAAACTTCATTCAAGTGAATGAATCCTCATGGACCTTAATAAAAAAGTTCCCTTGTCTTTCTTCTACACGTTAATAACAAAATGGCCCCCGAAGTTCAGGGTCTCTAAATCGCTTTGGAATCCGTACACCAGTACACTGCTGACATGTATGGATTCCACAGTACTGGAGGTATAGGGGACACAACAGTGGCGTAACCAAAAATAACTGGGCCCCACAGCAAAATTCTGAATGGTCCCCCTCCGCCTTCCCAACTGCAACTTCTTCGCAACCCCCTCCGCTCGTGCAACCCCCCGCTCCTGTGGTTAGTCATGATTGTGCTTTCAGATGAGGCCTGGCAGGTGCTCTGTTCCTACAGTGTCACTGCATAAGGCTTCATTCACACGTCCGTATGTGTTTTGTGGTCCGCAAATTGCGGATCCCCAAAAAAAAACAGATGACGTTCCGTATGGCATCCGTGTTTCTGTTTTTTTTTGCGGATCCATTGTAACAATGCCTATCATTGTCAGCAAAACGGACAATAGGACATGTTCTATCTTTTTTGCGGAACAGAAATACGGACATACGGAAACGGAATGCACACGGAGTACCTTCCGTTTTTTTGCGGACCCATTGAAATGAATGGTTCCGCATACGGTCCGCAAAAAAAACGGAACAGACACGGAAACAAAATACGGTCGTGTGAATGAAGCCTTAGGCCTCATTCAGATGACCGTATATTTGCGGGCCCGCATTACTGCGGACCCGCAAATATACGGGGACCGCCCGGCGTGTGTTCCGCAGCGCTCAGAACACACGCCGTGCGGCCACATTGAAAATGCCTATACTTGTCCGTGCGTACGGACAAGTATAGGACATGTTCTATCTTTTTATGCGGAGCCGCGGCACGGAGCTGTCTCCGTGCCGCGGCTGTGCGCTCCCATAGAGGTGAATGGGGCTGCATGTATTCCGCAATTTTGCGGAATACATACGGCCCCATTCATATGGTCATGTGAATGGGGCCTTATACTGTTGAGGGGGCCCTGACAATAAAATCTTTTATTCCTCCTCCTGGATGGGCCCCTTCTGAGTTAGGGCCCCAAAGCAGCCAGTTCCCCTATACCTACGTCCCTAGAACACAGCAAGCGTTGTACGATGTGCTATGCCAGACTTTAGCTGAGTAGAGCAGGCGCAGTAGAGCTCCTGCCTGTGCCCACTCCACTACAACCTCTGCATAGCACTGGTACTGGAGACCCTGCACCAATGTACTTTTAGCTGGGCAGTGTGGGCACAGGCAGGAGCGGCCATGTGTGCCCCTGCCACTATATCGCTCACTGCAGTCCCTATACCTGCAGTACTGTGGAATCCGTACACCGAATACATGCCAGCGGCGTACTGGTATACAGATTCTAAAGCGCTATACACATTCTAAACTTCGGGGGCGCCTATTTTGCCTTAAAACAGTAAAATAAACAAATATAGTATATTACAAAAATGAATCAGCCTTTTCCAATAATTTCAAATAAAGTTAAATAAATGGTTAGTTACCCTTTAATAACAGTGATAGTACGAATGTAGTAGGGTTAACACACAAACTCTTAACTCAAATTTCTTAAATCTTCGCGTTATCTTGAAACAAAAGCCTTTGAAAAGCAATTGAAGGTGTTTGCTTAGCGCATTTAGTTTAGATAACACATCTCAGAAAGCATGTGTGTTAACTCTACTACATCTGTATATAGAAAAAACACAACACTCTGAAAGTATATGAATATAAATATACTGCAATAGATTATGTCAGCCCAAAAAAGCAGCATTATTAAAATAAGACACCGAATCTGCTTATTTCTAGTACATCAATAGAATGAAGTGATGTATCACTGAGAAACATTCAGCAAGGAGAGCTATGGAAATGTAAGGCAGGGCTGCCATCATCATCTGATATTAAATGTATTCAGTTCAAAGATGTGTGGCGCCCAGAAAAAGACGCTGGGGCAGAAAACGTGTGCCATTTACTGCCACAGGGGGTGGGATAGGCATATAATAAACATACTAGGCACCTGTTGAAAAATTGCTGCTTTTCTGGACACTATAGTGAACACAGGGTGGTGTCCACGTCTCTATCTTTTCTGAGCCTGTTGTACCTCACTTGATGACAATCTCCCATCTACGTTATATCATCTAGCAGGGGCAGAATGGCTCAAGAGTACCAGAGGGTCCACCAGTGGCCCCAGGCTCTGATTCAATAGTGGCCCCAAAGCGCCAGGATACAAAAGCAATTTGGAGCTGCCTTTGGGGATAATCATTTGCCACTAGGGTCTATTTCTTTGATTTAAGACCGTTTATGCTTGAGAATATAATTTTAAAAGGTCAAAAGGGGCATTTTCCTAGCGGTCCAGGACACATAGTTTTCAGAAAGACATTCCATGTAATTTGCTTCAGGTTAGTTCTTTGCACTTGAATATAAATTGACTGTGTAACATCCCAGTTCTCCTCCACTTTCCTTATTGGATCCACTTCTACAGTGAGGCCTTTAAAGAGGACCTGTCACCTCTTCTGACACGTCTGTTTAGTAACTACTTGCATTCCTCAACAATAAAAGTTCTGGAGGATCTATTCTTATGACTCTATGTTGTGTCATTCCTCTCTTATTCCTGGATAAAAGTACAGATGGGAGTTACTGGTAGGGGGTGAGTCCTGGCCAAGTCTGACACTCCCTGCACTGTTTGCATAGTGTCAGACTGTGCAGGGACACACACCCATCTGTACCTTTATCCACAAATTTCTCGACAGAATAGTCGAGCAATGGCACAACATAGAGTCATAAGAAGAGACGCTTCAGAATTGTCATTACATGGGGAATGCAAGTAGTCACTAAAACAGACATGTCAGGAGAGGTGACAGGTCCTCTTTAAAGTGGTATTCCAATATCAAAATCCCAGACAATCCCCTTAAGAGTATTGGTAATCCTATTAATCTAATTTCTATAGGCAGCCTAATACTGCACTTTTTTGAGCGCCCAATAAGACTGTCAACCCCTTAAAGACCGGGCCTATTTTCATTTTTGCATTTATGATTTTTCCTCCCCATGTTCCAATACCCATAACTTTTTTATTTTCCGTTCACATAGCCATATGAGGGCAAATTTTTTGTGGGACAAGATTAATTTTAATGGCACCATTTAATTTACCATGTCTTGTATTGGAAAATAGGAAACCTTTTTTTGTAGGGTAAAATTGAAAAAACAACACAATTCCACCAAGGTTTTTGATATCATGGTGTTCACTGTGCGCTAAAAATGACTTGACGACCTTATTCTGCAGATCGTAACAATTACAGTGATAGCAAACTTGTATAGTTTTTTTTTTTTAATTACTTTGAAAAAAAATAAGGACCTTTAAAAAAAAACTACATTTTCTTTGCATTGACATTATGTATTAAAAGTTAAAGGGGTTGTCCGGGTTCAGAGAAGAACCCGGACATACCTGCAATTTCACCCAGGCAGCCCGCCTGAAGAGGACATCGGAGCATCCTATGCTCCGATGCCCTCCTTTGCCCTGCGCTAATTAGCGCAGGGCAAAGGAATTTAGCCAGGTTCCGGTGACGTACCGGTCCCTGCCGGGCAGAGGCTTCCGCCCGGCAGTGAGTCGGTGACGTCATCGGCGCTGATGGACGGGCTTTAGCGCTGCCCTAGCCAGTAAAACGGCTAGGGCAGCGCTAAAGCCGGCCCATTAAGGCCGGTGACGTCACCGAACTCACTGCCGGGCGGAAGTACCCGCCCGGCAGCGAGTATTTATAAACAAAAGAGACCTTGCCCTGCGCGATCTAGCGCAGGGCAAGGGGGGGCATCGGAGCATGAGATGCTCCGATGTCCTCTTCAGGCGGGCTGCCTGGGTGAAATTGCAGGTATGTCCGGGTTCTTCTCTGAACCCGGACAACCCCTTTAAGTACAGTACTACAAGTCACCTACTATATTCATACCCTTGTCCCATTCACCCTAATTGAGATCTATTAGGGTGAATGGAACTTTGACGTGCTTCCTGCTGAGCTCTGCCTCGTGCACAGTTTAGCAGGGAGGTTACTATGACAGGCCTGGAAAGCCTCAGAAGGCCCCAGCCTCTCATGGTAAATTATTAAAGGCTCTGCGATTTCACTGCGGGGCTCCGATCAGAAGGCAGAGGAAACTGCAGATGCATAATGCTGTACAGAAACCACTATTGTAAAGCAGTTGGTAAACGGGTTAGATGATCTCTCTTAACAGCACAATAAATGCTTCCTGTGAGCTCCCACACTGCGGTTTTGTGGGTCTGTTTATTGAAGGCTATTGCTTCAGCTAGCTCTGGACCATTAGAACATCTTATTGATGTTGTAATATAAAGAGCTCTGTCTGTCTGGATTCTACATATTCCATATCAAGAATCATTTTATCACATTCGCTGCTATGGGAGTCCTGAAAATAGCTGAGCGCTGGCCCCCAAAGTGCATAAGAGCACACTGCGCATTCATGGCTTGCTCTACATTCACTGCAATGGGTCTACTTAAAATAACCAAACATGTTCGCTTAGCTATTTTTGGAAGTTACCAGCAGTGAATGTAGAGTACGCAGCACACATGTGGTGTGGTCTTCTGGAGCCACTCCCTAGCAATATGCCATAAATGTTTAGGTAGGAATACTACTTTAAGATGCCTATACATATTAGTCCATTTTAACTAACAGCTACTGTATCTTTCCCGACCTCCATATACATACACACACGATTCAGCTGAGAGAGGAGAAAGAGGTTTCTGGCAGCGGCTTATCTACCTGGAGAACAAAAGGATCCGGTGCTAAAACATAAAATACCTGATCTTTCAGTAGCTCCTAATACACATTAGACTATCAGCTGAACTTTACATCTGTCACACTGCCAATGTTCTCCATTTAATCGAAGAATGGGAATTTTGATTTTGAGACATCTACTCCTAGATTTATTTAAATTAAATATTAATTTTGTGACATCACCTATGATCACAGACTATGTCACACTGCCAATACTCACTCAATGACACCAAAATCATTTTATGACATCAATCACCAACTAATTTGACACATTGTCAAATCTTCATTTGTGACATCTAATCTCAGGGTAATTTTGGGCTCTGCCAGAGAGCTCAACTGTCCCTCTGCTCTGGGTCCTCAGCAGTCTGTACCCAGGCACAGCCTCCAGGTACCGCTGCTCTGTCCACTCCACGCACTCTCTCTCTGGCTCTAAAAGGGTCAACACAAACCTAAATCTTCCCCTGACTATGTTTGGCTACCACATGGTATTTAAGGCACCTTTCCTTCAGGGCTGTGGAGTCGGTAAGCCAAAGCCCCGACTCCGACTCCTCAATTTCCCCTAAATCTGACTCCGACTCCCTCATCCATGGCACATGTTTAAGTGATAACTTTAAACAAACTTTGCATAAATCAATAGTACAGATATGTCAGGTAATATGTTTTACTAGATGTCTTTACTCTGAACTTCCAGTATTAGGCTTTTCTCTGGGTACAGCTCACTTAGGGCCTGATGTATGAAAACGGTCTAGGTCTAAGACTTTATTTGTTGCCCATAGCAACCAATCAGAGCTCCCCTTTCATTTCTTCAGAGCACTATATGAAATGAAAGGGAAGCTCTGATTGGTTTCTATGGGCAACAAAGAAACTTCTACACCTAGACAGTTTTCATACATAAGGCCCTAGGTGTTTTACATCAGAGGGAAAGAAAACTAAAACATAAAACATACAGAGAGAACATGCACTGGACTATTGATTTATGCACAGTTTATTAAAAGTTTAGATATACTAAGAAGTACTTGCCTTAAAGGGGTTTTCTCAGCACATTGATTCACTGACTGACAGGCAGTTTGCACTCACTCTGTCTCCTCAGGCTGTGGGGGGTCTCCAGCAGTTATTAGCATATATTAACTTACTCTGACAGAGCAGGAGATTCTGATCTCTAACACAATTACAGGTAAAGCTATGTTTCTCAGTCCTCACAACTTACTGCAGGTAATCACTCAGAGCTCAGTCTCATCATTCTTCACTGCTCTCAGTCAATCAGATAACAGTCTTTCTGGTCTTCAGGTTACCATAGAAACCTGTGTACAGTAAGAGACCTGCTGAACTGTCTATAGTTCATGACTGACCAATGTATTTAGAAAATGTCTTCTTTTAACTGTCCCTTTATGTTGAAAGCTAATCGTTGTAACTAGTGAGAAAACCTCTTTAATCTTGTTTTCTCTAGCAAATCTAAGATGAGTGCAGCCATTCCTTCCCAGTGCCCTTTTCCTCTGATCTGTAGCAGAGGAGCTTCACTACTGAGCATCTACATAAAGGGCAGCACACATTCATCTCAACTAAAAGACTAGATCCTTAGATCAGGAATAGAACAGACATTTATAGGACATTTCATAATTTTCCCAAATTCTTATGAAAATATATTCAGCACATATTGCAGCTATATTGTTGGAGTCAGAGTCGGTCCATTTTATACCGACTCCAACTCCACCAAAATGGACACCGACTTCACGACTCTGACTCCGACTCCACAGCCCTGCTTTCCTTATCAGCAGGTAGTTTGCTCTCTCATATACCGACTTCTGCCTGTGTCCAGACTTGACCCTTTGCTGTCTGACCTGACCTCTGCCTGATCTTCACACTGACCCTGAGCTGCCTGCCCTGATCCTCTGACTGCAGGTCTACTGAGCTGTACTCACAGCATTATGTTGCACAATGTAATAGATTCGCAGTCAGGTAGGAACACACAGAATCCTAAGTTATTATAAAGCTGTGAGTTTGAGTCAGAGGAACAGTGTTTACCCTGGAAAATACAGCTGTTAAATGTAGTGTGTTTAGCTGTTCATAGGGAATGCATTGAGTAGCTTGAAAATTGCTTCCAAATCGCTGCAGCCAAGTGAATATAGCAGGAACAATTTCATTGCTAGAGATTAAGCAGCAATTTCACTGGGATTTTATTGATTTTATGTTCATGGAGGATAAAAGTTGCTTTGGAACTGTTCTGAAATCCAGCATATAGTAAATAAAGAAATAAATAAATAAAAAATCGCTGGCCACTCATTTCACAGGAATCTCTTGTGATTTTATTTATCTCTTGGAATTCACGATTCTCAAAAATCTCTTGTGATTAAATTTCTCCAGCAATACTCACATTCCTGCAGTGATTTCAAGCAACTCCCAATGGGCAGCAATTTCACAGTGATTTTAAGTAGTGTGACAAAAACAAGTCTAAGTCTAGTCTCACTTTTTGAAATTACCTTCGAATTTAATGCTAACATTTAATGCTAATGTTCCATAATGTCAATGTTTTGGTGACATCATCTAAGCACAGCTTAACTACCCCTGCTCACTTTGGGACACTACTAATGGTTAACAACTATAGGCCCCATTACACAGGGTGACAGAGTGGACAATAAATGGGAACGTTCCTATGATCGGGTGATCACCAGCGGCACTTTTACATTGGGCAATTATAATCCCTGGTAATTGTCCTAATCCTCGCCTGTGTAAAATGTGAATGTACTCATTTAGAGACATCACTAGTCAATGTCAGACTACACCACCAATACTCAATTTGTAACATTACCATCTAATCACAGACTAATCTTCCACATTAATATACGCACTTCATAACAGGAAAGTATAATGGAGAAGGGATGCAACAGGATGCCTAAACGGTTGCTCTATACGTCTGGATCAGAAAGAGCCTAGCAGGCTACATTTTCCTAACTAACCTCTATAATCAAAGACTTGTCTGCTCTCCTGCCAATGCTCATTTGGTGACATCACCCACCCTGCAAACACTTACTGCCAATTTTGACTTTATGACATCACCCTCTAATAACAAATTTGCCAAGCTACTAACGCTCACCTAGTGACATTACCATCCATTACTATCTACCACACAATTAAAGGGGTTGTCTGACCAATTAAGATAGGCTTAGAATGGTGTGAATGTCATACTCAACTGACCAATCCCATCTTGTCACTTCCAGGTCCCCAGTCAGTCTGTATTCTTTGCCCCTCTGAACACACAAGAAACCACTTGAACTAGTCACTTGCCACATTAGTGGCCTCATTCAGCCAGTAATTAGCACAGTGGTCATTCCCTGTGTGCCAAGAAGAAAAGCCTTTTCTACAGGAGCGTCATGGGATCAGTGAAGTTTTTTATTAATGCCAATAAAACATATATGGGCCAGGGCAAACTGGTTGTAGACCCTAGAGAGAATTTTCCCAGTGGGACGATGCCCAAAGTGCCAACCAAGTTCACCTCACTGCTGCTGGCTAGGTACATGCTACTGGGGGATCTATAGGGGCCATGAGAGGAAGTCCAGGCAGCATGCTGAAGGTAGGGCTGGCTTGGTGTTGTGGCCCACATGTCACCTCCTAAGCCCCCTGCTTCATATCCATACTAGGAACAAGTGGAAGAGGACAGAACATGGCACACACCATTGTGATGGCCACCCACCATTTTGTGCTGCATTGTGGTATTTGCTCCTGTGGGATGGTATTCTGTGCTGCACCATGGTATTCCTGACCCTGCACACTTTTACTGGCCCCATCTACTTGTGCTGCCCCACCTTCTGTCAATGTAGACCCACCTACAACTTCACGGCCACTTTTGTTTTTTTTCCAGGTCTACTTTAAGTTCCTAGCCTCCCCTGGTATGGGCTTCACAACCGCTCTTACCAAGAATTTCCTACTAAGCTACGTGAAAATGGATTTTCTAAGCTAGATAACTAGAAGTTTCCAGGAAAGAGACAAACTTTATTTAGTGTGCTAAACCAGTTAAAAGATTCACCATGGCTCAAAGGGATATGTGTATTTCATGTCCTCGGTGGATTCTTCGCAAGTGACAATTAAACATAAGTATTTTGACTGAAGCCATTCACTGTAATTAAAAGTTCTGCTTCAATTTCTTTTTGATGATCTAGCCAGTTTTATATGCTGATGAGATTCTCCTCTGTGCTGTGCTTCTCGCCCCTGGCATATCTGCTAGTCCTTAATTTGTTTAAAGAGAGATGGTAACCACCTAATTAATCATTTTCTTGACCTTCAGCCTTCCTAGTCTTCGACTGTTTCAAATCACATAAGGAGATTTATGATCTGCTTTTTACAGCAAGTCTTCTTTTCTTGAAGAAGAATTCTGGGTCACATTCAGTGATTTAGTGAGCATCAAAGCATGTGTGTGCCTCACAAAACTGACATTAGGCACTGTTCACATTTGCATTATACACCGAAAGGTATTTTAGCAAGATCATAACTTGGTACACTTTATTCATTATCCTTCTGGCACTGTATAATTACCGATCGGATGGAAAGTTCTGCCTGCACCATGGCATAAATGTAAAACACGGTGATGGCGCGGGCTCAGGAGCTGTGCCGTCACCCATGGGAGTAGGCGCTAACAACTGACACTACTCTACCCAGAGGTCGCACTACATTTTTTCCAGAACAGTAAAAATACTCCTCTTACCATTTTTGAGTATTTTTAGCCCAGGAGGAATAAGAAATTTTCAGTAATTCAAATATATAATACGTAGGCCTACATTTTAAGGGCTTGTTCAAATCTGCGTTGGAGACTGCTTTTGGGGCCTCTATTGCAGATCAAAAAGACCGGACAAAAAAGTCTTACATGCAGGAATTTTTTTCTGGTAAAAAGACACGATCTCGAATGGAAACTGAACGGATTACACTATAGTCAGTGGAGTCTGTTCAGCTGTGTTCCTGTCAATTAGGCTGGGTTCACATCACATTTTTTTTTTAAAACATATAAATTTTTTGCTGGACTTTGCAGGCCGGAAAAATGTGGTACAATACGTTTTCCCAGCCTGCAGTGTCCTGCAAAAAAATATACTTTTTTTCACATTGCCTCCATTGCTGGCTTGATTAATTTTTCCATCACATTATACACTGCTCAAATCCAGGGTTTACGACCAGCCTGCAACCCAGCAGTGGTGATCATGCTTGCACACTATAGGAAAAAGAGACTGACTCTCTGGTGGTCGGGACGGTCAGAGTGCACATAGGCATGCATACCCAGCAGGTCTCATATCTGTGCTGCAGAGGTGTCTGTAACCATGGAAATGAGCAGTATATAATGTAATGGAAAAATGAATCAAGCCAGCATAGGAGGCAATATGGACGATCACAATACATTAGTAAGTGGCTTGTATTAACTACATCTACATGATGAATGCCATTTGCTGAAGTGAAAAAAAAACATTTAATGTGACATGCAGCTCCCCAGCTTTATTAACTTCTAACTCTCTTGCGGTAATGGAGTCCATTAAATTGTGAACACAAATGCTGGGTCGGTTTTAATGGAGTTGTGCCAAGTAGGACTTTGGCCAATTTCACAACAGTCTATTCAGCGCACCAAATACACTCCATGTGTCAGAAGTATTTCCTGTCCTGAATGCTTCATTTCTGAACTACTGATTTTTACTGATGTCATTAAGTGAGTTAAATTAATTAGAGTTGAGATCAGGCAGGAACACACAGCGTTATAAATTATTATAATGCTGTGGGTCCATGTCATATTAGCAACATTCAGGGGAAATACCTCAGACACACGGAGCATATTTCTCCCCCTGAATACTCTTGTGTGAAATTGGACAAAGTCTTGCTTGGCACAATTCTATTAAAAACCAAAGTGCCATAGATTTCTGTTTAAGTGCACAGACTGCCAGACGTCACTCCTAATTTATGTCGAGCCCTGGGCATCATCATAAATTTGGTGCATCCTCCAACAGCACAGAGGATATCAAGACTGGTGTGAGGAGACTTATAGGCCATACATGCTCCTCTGGAATTCTGGGAAGAAAGGGATGCAAATGAGCTCTTAACAAGCTCTCTCTCTAATGCCACCAGATGTAAGGCAGCTATCCTATAAGTCAATGCTCAACCCTTTAAATAGGCCTTACAGCTGGTGGGATTAGAGGCAGAGCTTGTTGCTATGACAGCAGCACCACGATGTACAGAGGAGAGGAGTGGTGATGTCACTTTAGAGGACAGGCCCCGTTCAGCCTCCTCTATTCTGTGGAAGAGAGAAAGAGATAACAGGCTCAGTGAACATAAAGAAACACAAATGCTCAACCTGATTCTGGGACCAAATTACAGATCATGTCCATGAGAAACTGTAGGCCAACAAACTAAGGAGAGGGCATTTGTGCAGATGGACAAAGCTAGAAAATGGTGCGATTTTGGAAACCAAGGGGGACATTTATAAAAGCTTTTACTCCACTATCGTGGCGTAAAAAAGTCACAAATTATTTTTAAAGGGGTTGTCTCACGAAAAATATTCTACAGTTTTCAAACCAGCACCTGGATCTTAATAGTTTTGTAATTGCACGTAATTAAAAATTTAGAATAGCCGTTATTCAATAAAATGTATCTGTATAGCGCCCCCTGCTCTTTTTTCTTTTTTACCTGCTCACCGAGATGGCCGCACATGCTGACTTCCATCCTTCAACTGCCTCCTGAGCTGTGATAGGGAGAGCATGGACACGCCCCTTATCTGCAGCAAAAAAGACATTCCCCTTGAGCTGCCAACTTGATATAAATCTAGCAGAGCAATGAATGGGGAGATCTCTGGATCCATGTGAGGTACAGGGCTGGTTCTAGCGTTGTTAGAAAGAGGTTGTCATGTACTGTATGATGTCCGATTTTCATCTTTTTACATTAGTCATGGGATAACCCCTTTAAGTTTCTCGCTACCTTTCTGAAATGGTGAGAAAGGGGTAAGGCTTAGCGGGAGGGCGGGGCTTAGTGCAGCCCACCAGATTTACTGTTCTCTTACTGATCCTTAGTTCTCTGTCCATTTACTGTGATAATCCCATTCACACTCATTAAGAAATAAGCAGTTCATTTGTCTTCGATTCCAGGCCATTCAGCAGTGAAAGCCAAATATAATCTAAAAATGAAGTTTATTATCTTTGTACCGGTTTGGGTATGTGAAAATAGTCAATCATACCCAGGTATCTGAGTGGCCTGGGATCTATAACTGCTTTTTAGCTAATGCAGGATCTATGGGTTTTAATGCAAATTGGGCAATGCGCAAAGTGGGTGGGACTTTCAAATTGGCGCATATTACGCATCATTTATCATCCTCTTATCAGCAAAAAAGGCTCAAATTGTTGCGGACAATTAAAGGGGTTTTGCCACTTCAGCAAATAGTATTTATTATGCAGAGAATGTTTCCATGGTTACGACCACCTTGCAGTCCAGCAGTGGTGGTCGTGCTTGCTTACTATAGGAAAAAGCGCCATCCCATACACACTCCCACTGTCCTGGCCACCAGAGAGGCTGGCATTTTTTCCTATAGTGTGCAAGCACAAGCACCACTAATGGATTACAGGGTGGTTGTAACCATGGGTACAAGCAGTGTATAATGTGATAGAAAAATGAATTCAGCCAGCAAAGCAGGCAATACGGATAATAACTATATATTAGTAAGTGTCTTGTATTAACTTTCTCTACATGATAAATGCAACTTACTGAAGTGAGACAGCCCTTTAACCCCTTCACGACCCTGCCATTTTTCACCTTAAGGACCTGGTCATTTTTAGCAATTTTGACATGTGTCATTTTATGTGGTGATAACTTTAAAACGCTTTTATTTATCCAGGCCATTCTGAGAGTGTTTCTCATCACTTATTATACTTCATGACAGTGGCAAATTTGAGTCAAAATATTTGATTTTTATTTATGAAGAAATACCAAATTTACCAAAAATTTTGAAAAATTTGCAAATTTGTAAATTTCAATTTCTCTACTTTTAAAATACATAGTAATACCTCCAAAAATAGTTATTACTTTACATTCCCTATATGTCTACTTCATATTTGGATCATTATCAAAATGACATTCTATTTGGTTAGAAAGAGGTTGTCATGTACTACATGATGTCCGATTTTCATTTTTTTACATTAGTCATGGGATAACCCCTTTAAGCTGCTCGCCACCTTCCTGAAGTGGTGAGAAAGGGGTAAGGCTTAGCAGGAGGGCGGGGCTTAGTGCAGCCCACCAGATTTACTGTACCTTACCGCACAAACTGGCGTGAGTTATAGCTCAAGTGTATGCTAGCCCCTTTCAGTTAATATAGCCTTCTTTCAAAAAATTTTATTCTCTAATTAGAGAAAGGTACATGATATAAACTGTCGTGAAGCTAATCTTCTTACTAGTGACTATATTTGTGAATTATAACCTCCCATCTGGTCCTCAGCAGTGTCATGTGACCAAATCTCCAACTCACACAGGACAGGAAGTCAGTTTCTTCTCTTTTAATTTCTACTGGACTGACATTGAGGGTCCCATAGGAATACATAGAAAAACTGGCTTCCTGTCCACACATAAGATGCTGTGTTATTTGGAGAGTCAGTGTTGGTCACATGACACAACTGAGGATCAGAAGGGAGGTTACAACTCACAAATATTGTCACTAGTAATAAAATTACCTTCACTACAGTTTACATCATGTACCTTTCTAACAGGTAACAGAATAAATATTTTTGTGGGAGCACTTCTTTAAGGAGGTTGTTTTGTCTCCTACACTGATAGGTCATCAATATAGGAATCCAGACAACCCCTTTAAGATCTAGGTCATAAAGCAATTACTATATATGGTACATGATGGATAATATATATTTCTAGATCACATTTCAAGCCTCTGCAGTCTGTTCTAATCTTGTAAATGGTGAATTCACTAGCAAACAGTACATTTGTTTTAAATATAATGCTGGCCAAAGCACTAACATCATACATATAGGCAGCGAGAGAGAATGGCAAAAGATGGCGAGAAATCTGATGCTGACAAACATCTGCAGTATTGACAGCTTATGCATGGTCCAATAAAATGAGCATTTTCCCGAAGTGATGGGTTCAATGAATGCAATGTCTTGGAAAAGAAATGACAGGCGTTGCTGGCAGCACCATCTATTGGGCATTACAAGATGCAATGCTTGCACATTCAGAACTAATGGGAAAGGATTAGGAATTGCGCTTTAATAACTGGAATGTCCCTGTTTCAAACTTCACTCGCTGTTAACATTTACATTAGCATGATAATAACAAGTTAAACTATAATTCCCAGGTTTTATTGCTTCGCCATCAGACTTCTGACAGGGAACAATTATTTCGCACTAGTCTCTAAAGGCGTATGAATGACAATCAGTAATCTGTTACTGAGCAGCTAACACACAGTGTCAAACACTAATGAGGCTCGGATCGGAAATCAATGCCACAACACTATTTTGGTTCAATGGAACAGAAAATGTAAGCTATATGATCAATGTCCCTCACCTCTGTCACACAACGACACGAGGAGCTAACGATTTGCTTCACCAACGAGGTGGGACCGATTTGGTCAATTTACATGGAGTAATTTGCAGAATAATTATAGTGGTCGTTTAAAGATTACACTAAAACCTCTAATGGTAAATCTAAAATTAAGAGAAAATACTGTAATAACAAGCACTCTTCGTGGTCAATACCCTCATAAAAGACAGTTTACCTAGTCGGCAAGTTCTCTATCCATTCACTGTGATAATCCCATTTACACTTATTAAGAAATACGAAGTTCATTTGTCTTCGATTCCAGACCATTCAGCTTTAGGGTTAAATGAATTGCCGTAGTGAACGCCAAATATAATCTAAAAATGAAGTTTTTATTCTTTGTACCGGTTTGGGTATGCCAAAATAGTCAATCATACCCAAACAATCGAGAGGCCTGGCATCTAGAACTGCTTTTTAGCTAATTCAGGATCTATGGGTTTGAATAAAAATCAGGCAATGTGCACCTATGGTGTGAACCATTACTGAGGTTATTTCCTCGCTGGACGGATATGTTGCGCATTTTCTGCCACAGAATTGTGGACAGGAAATTCATATTATCTGCAGTAGCAGCAAAGTAGATGAGATTTTACCAAATCTCCAGGCCTGTGATGCCAATTCTATGCTGTGGACTTCTACTGCAGATTTCACCCTTTGCAATACACAGGGTGCCATTCACATGTAACTCTGTAGATGTACACTTAATTTATGTCCCGTGTAGATGATACACCAGGGGACATTTACTAAGCATGTTGCGCCAGAATTACGGCATAAAATGAGCCAAAAAGAATGGCGTTTTGATTAACACCAAATACATCAACTGTTTTCTCCAGAATTTTCACCATAAAGAATGCATCACGCCAGAAATGAGTTATAAATGTCAAAGTGGGTGGGGCTGTCAAATCGGCGCATATTACGCCTAATTTATCGTCCTCTTATCGGCAGAAAAGTCTCAAATTGTTGCGGACAATTAAACCAGCTTATGAGGTGTTGTGGTGTTTTGTGTAAAATGTCGCGTTTATGAAAAGAAAAACCAACTCGGCGTGGGAACAAGTGAGTATTAAAACAGGATGATATAAATGAGCTAAACAGCAGCGTTTTGTAAGTAAATTGACAATTAACAAAAACAAAACAATAACAAAAACGTCCCAAATCTGGGCCAAAAGTAGCAATTTACCACTGGAAATGTCACAAATATGCTTCAAAAGTCGCAAGTGCAGTCTGGCAGGGTTGGCTGAAATGGTGCATTTTGGTTTAAAAAAAGTCAAATTTTAGTGCTATTGGCGATAAAATGTGGCAAATTGAGAGAAATAGGGGGATAATCAAGTATATATTTTAAAAAAAGTCACATTTTAAAAGTGGTGTGCACCTTTTGATATATGAGGTGAAACAAATCACCACTTTTGATTTGTAATGTTAGTATTTTTTGGCACAAATTACACCATTATTGATAAATGTCCCCCACTGTTTTATTACTGAATTTACCGCATAACTGTATGCACCAGGATCCTCAAATCTCCTTAGTGGTAGTTGAGATACATACATAGTTACATAGTGAGTAAGGTTGGAAAAAGACACAGGTCCATCAGGTCCAATCCATAATCCTACAGCATAGATCCAGAGGAAGACAAACCCTTATGATATGGATGTCATTTGCCCCAGATTAGAGGAAAATATTCCTTCCAAACTCCAAATATGGCATTCAGAATAAATCCCTGGATGAACGCCCCATCTCCAGAAATCTAGTGGTTAGATTTGATATTAATACTTTCAAGAAATACATCCAGACCCCTCTTGAACTCTTTTAGTGAATTCACCATCACCACCTCCTCAGGCAGAGAGTTCCATAGTCTCACTGCTCTTACTGTAAAGAATCCATGTCTATGATGATGGTGAAACTTTCCTTCCTCTAGACATAGAGGATACACCATTGCCCTGGTTACCTGTTAAGGCTTAAAAAGATCATCTGGAAGATCTCCGTACTGTCTATTCATATACTGTATTTGTACAAGGTATTTAGGCCGCCCCCAAGCTGTCTTTTTCTCAGCCGATCTGAACTACAATCCAAAGGGAATAAGTTATTAGAAAATGACCAATTCTCTAAATCACGTTTTTATGTTAAACATATTTTTAACAAATGTTTGGAGAAGTTATTTTTAATTTTCCATGACACTATCCATATTAACAAAAAAACTAAAATCCTGCAGTTTTCACACTGGCCACTAAGCCTTAATAATAGGTGCCACTTCTATTAACTTTATAATATATACAATGCATTCGGAAAGTCTTCAGACTCTTTCACCTTTTTAATTTTTTGTTATGTTGCAGCCTTGTGCTAAAATTAAAAAAACAAAAAAACAATTGTCCCCATCATTCTGCACTCAATACCCCATAATGAGAAAGTGAAAACAGAATTTATAGTTTTTTGCAAATTTTTTAAAAAAGGAAATACTGACATTTGGCATGGACATAAGTAATTAGACTCTTTGCTATGGCACTTGAAATGTAGCTCTTGATCATCTCTGAGATGTTTCTACACCTTGAAAATTTCTGCTGCACTGAAAGAGCACAATGGCCTCCATAAATCTTAAATAGAAGAAGTTTGGAACAACTAGGACTCTTCCTAGAGCTGGCCAACCCATAAATAAGTAATCAGAGAAGTGCCTTGGTAAGAGAGGTGACCAAGAACTCAATGGTCATTCTTGCTGAGCTACAAAAATATTGTGTGCAGATGATAGAAACTTCCAGAAGGTCAACCATCACTGCAGCACTCTACCAATCTGGGCTTTATGGTCCCACAGTGGTGCAATTTGGTAAATTCTGTCATAACATACGAACGTATAGTTTATAAAAATAGAGGACGCTTGTAGACTTTTCACAACATCTGTGATTTGTGGTGCGATTCTCCTTTGATAGTGTATACCTAAAGAGGGTTCCAACACTGTTCATTCCTCCCTGGTTGTTACACAAACAGACAGACATATCGCCTTGTTGTTACACAAACACTTCAGGAGAGAAATCCCCATTGCTAAGTCCCAGGGATACTATACGTCAGTAATTATTGTTACACTTTTCAGCTATGCCTTTCCTCACAATATGTCTCCGATGCCCTTCTTTGCATATTTCTGTACAGAATATCATACTTCGGCTATCTGTATCTGTATTTATTGTACCATGTTGTACATTTGACAGAATTTGCTGTAGTTATCATGTGATTTCTTGCATCTAATATGTATTTTTTGTTTGTTAATTTTGACTGTTACTTGCTTAATAAAGTATAAAAAAAAGAGCACAAGCACCTGAGAACAAGGTTAATACCATTATTAAATATATTATGCCATAATCGTCTGATAAATGGTGGATAGCAAGTGTCCAGAATGCAGGTATCCTAATCTCTGACCTGTCTGGTGAGGCCTGCACTGGCCCCCACATCCAGGCAGAAAAGAAACGTGAACATCTCTCCTAACCCCTTTCTCATAGAGTCACAGACATAGCCGAGTAATCTAACATTATTGATTTTCTATGGGCAGCTTCTCTAGGTCTCTACAGACTCAGGGCCTTTCACCATCCATTCAGAAAACCGTTTCATTCTCAGAGCTGAAGTTTCTCCATGCAGCTATAGCAAACACTGCCTGCACGCAATATATATATTTTTTTATTTTTTTTTTAATACATATATTATTATTACTCGTGATAAAACATTATACAGATGGCATCCTAAGGTCTGGAATTATGTGGAAAGAGTCAAATAGGAGAACCTAAGAGAACATAAATAACATGCACTCCAAGTACATAATAGGGTGCATTAAAGATCTTCCTTAGATAAAGGCGTCTGAAACTTAGACCTGATTTACTTGGCTGTATTGAAAATTGTCCTTGTGATGGTGCAATCACTATTGATGGTGGCATCATAAGGGTTGCCGGGGGGTGGTACTTGTCAATGTTGGGACCGTCGCATGCAGACAAAACCCTACCTACCAGTGTTGACCGTTGGCCACACGATTTTGACGTTAATACACCCGAATTACCTTTATGCACCAGTTGGCCACTGTGGTTGGGTGGGGTGTTGTCCTCATGCAGCTGCCGAAATGTTAGAAGACAGCTCAAGGACATAGGGAATTTATTTTTTTTTACTTTTTCTCCTCATCACATTGTGCAGTATAAATGACATACACAACCATAACAAATATGTTAAAAAATAAAAAAAAGTTTCACCATTTTTACTTTAGAAACACAGTTTGTTTTTCCTTATAGAACAAAAACAGATCTCATCTTCTCTTTCTCTCAAAATCCAGCACTGGCACTCTGGTGCTCCTCCTGGTTTTTGTTGACAAACGGCAAGCATGTGACTACTGCAGCCAATCAGTGACCACTGGTAATAGCACAGGCTGGGCGGTGATATCAGTAAAGTACGGCACGTGACTGTGGCCTGTAATAATCACACAGTCTATTATGTAGCATATATTATCTGTTGAGTAATTTTATGAGTATGTAATATGTCCCATAGTATAATATTGTACTGACTCTTATGTATATGGTAATGGAGGCCTTACCGTTCTGAGAAGTCTGCGATAGTCTGTTGTGGGATAAACATCCCCTGTTGTAGTGCCTGCCTGTCAAAAGCTGCCACTTGCCGCTTTTGAACTTTTAATTAGGTATGTCCTGGTCCTCACACTCAATCCCACCGAAATTCATGAAATGCCTAGACACTGTGTCCCAATCACAGCATATGGTCTAGAAGCCGCTGGGCTACATACAGGGAAATGAGTATATATCTGTCACAAGCTGTCAAAACCTACATGTTAAAGGGGTATTCCCATCATAGACAATGGGGACATATCGCTAGGATATGCCCCCATTGTCTGAAAGGTGCGGGTCCCACCGCTGGGACCCGCACCTATATCGAGAACGGAGCGGGGAGCGCTGTGCCTGGAGGACCTCGGGTTTCCCGGGGTCCGGCTACCGCCAGGCGCAGCTCCCTGAAGCACTCATAGAAATGAATGGGAGCGTACCGCACATGCATGGCCCCCCTCCCATTCATTTCTATGGAGCCGACGGAAATAGCCGAGCCAGCGCTAATAATAATGACTTTAAAGGAGTTTTCCTACAAAGAACACTTGGCCTCTATCCACAGGATAGGGATAAGCTTCTGATTGGTGGGGATGTGACCAGTTGGGTCCTGCCATTTACAAGAACATGGTTCCTGTGCACCCCATTTCAAAGTATTCTTTAACATACTGGAATAAATTAGTATTTTAGCACATTATGGTCTGTCAGGGACTTATTTGTGCCAGTCCTAGGGGTGCTTACGCACTGAAGAGTTGTCAAAGGGAGCCATCTTACATTGTACCTCTTAGCGGCTGCTGTGTGCAATGCTGAACCAACGGGGTTAAACAGCCATCACCATGATATAACAACCCGTGGATTGCGGGACTGACTCTCTTACTACAACATACAATTTCATCACAGGGTGGGAAAGGGCTAAAAGTCAGCAAATCTTTAAATTCAAGCTATGAAAACTAACTTGTATATTCTAAGAGTTCTTACCGGAGGTTCTGTGACTGACTGTGGAGTACTTTTTCCAACATGGCTGTGTCATGTTTTTCTGGATACACCTTCTGAGTCCACAACATCGTCTGAAATGTACCAGAGAAAGATAATTAGCTACGTCCGCTACCATATTCCTTCACCTTCTACACATACATATGCGCTAGCTAGAGGGAGAACACAGTTCCTTGTATGATAAGTAGTACCAAGGTACCAAAATGTGGTGCTCAGTACTGTTCTGCGTTAAAGGGAGTATGTCACCTCCATATGCCCATATAAAGCACTTAAATAGCCCCATAGCAGATGTAATCATAAATGTAATGGTACCTTTGTCGCTTTCTTTTGATCTTTAGAAGTTGGAAAAACGTAGTTTAAATCATATGCAAATGATCCGTTGGAAGTGCCCGGAGGCGGCGTTTACTGGCGTGGAGCCCGGGCTCCTGAGCTTGTTTACATATTTTCCCCGCTCCAGCCACTGCCTCTGCCCGCCCTGCATCTGACTCGGGTCCTCCTTCTGTGCCGGCGAGATCCCGCGCCTGCGCAGTCTCTCGCCGAGCCGGGGCATGCGCACTGCGATGCCCATTTTGGGCATGGCATCGCCGAAGTCACTACGCATGCGCCGGCCAACGGCGCGAAACCTGAAACATGCAATTGCCAGCCCTATGATAGTAAGGTCTATTCTTATCCGCGATTGTGGACAGGAATAGGACATGCTCTATCTTTTTTGCGGGGCTGCGGAAAGGGACTACAGATGCAAACAGCACCCCGTGTGTTGTCCGCATCTTTTGCGGCCCCATTGAAATGAACGGATCCGCACCCTTTCTGCAAAATTGTGGAACGGATGCGGACGGATTTATGCGGTCGTCTGAACGAGCCCTATAACGTACTTATATACACTGGAAATGGCCATGGTGGTCAGGTCCTCAGTGGCAGCGGCTGTACCCCGGGAAACCCGGCTCTGCATAAAATTTCCTCTCGTCAAACGACCTCAGTAATTCATATCTGACGATATTCAATATTCACTGATTAATTCTCTTTTTTCATCTGGACATTCTTGTGAGTCCTTCACATACTCTAGTACAGGGATCAGCAACCTCCGGCACTCCAGCTGTTCAGAAACTACAACTCCCAGAATGCTTCATTCACTTCTGCTGGAGTTAGAATTACAGCTGAGCATGTATGCATGCTGGGAGTTGTAGTTTCACAGCAGCTGGAGTGCCGAAGGTTGCTGATCCCTGCTATAGACACCAGATGTTCTACTGCCCCATTCACAATCCCATGCACAGGATGGAGCCAGTATTGTCAGAGTTGACAAAATGTTGGGCTTCCTATTCTACAGATAATTAGAAAAAAAAACAGGTGAGATGTATGATTGCTGGCTGACATTGCAGTGACATAAGATCATCATGTCACACTGCATCTAATGATAGTGAATGCGGCTGCGCTGTGACCGGCAGCAGAATCCCAAACCTGTTGGATTTCAGCGCAATCACAGTCGCTAACGTTAGGTGTAACTGGCAGCAGCCATGTGCCCTGAATAAGTGGATTCAGCTAATGGTGATTTTATCACCAGACACGAGCATATCATGAAAACAGTCACGTGATGAGTTTTCCATACAGCAGGAGGCAAATTTTATAACTGTTCCTTAGTACATAGCTAGCGTATACCACTTTATAGAGCTAAATGAGCTATGGATCGGGCCCCCAATGCCTTTAACCCCACCAACCCCTGGAATAAAGCAGCAGGGGCTCATAGAAAGCCCTGTCACCGTAAAACCATCCTGCTATATTCCTATGCTGCATGTATACCCCATTATAGTAATAAGCTTCCATACTAGTGATGGTGGAGGTCACCACTATTGGTGGCAGATTCTAGTGATGACCAGAGATGGAGATCTGCCCCAGTAATGCCAAGAATTAGGCGCTATATCTACTGCCCCACACGGGGTCACGTGTTACATCCCCAGCCATCCGGTGGGGACACTGGTACAGGACGCGGTAAGGGTCTGGTCCGGCTCCTCCCTGTCACAGCAGAGGAGCGGGACCACACCGGACGTGCACAGGCTGCACACTCACGGAAGCACTGTTGTCAGGCTCATGACTGCTGGGTGAATGGAGGATAGACGCTACATCCCAGGGCTCTAAAGGACCTTCGGTGACGTAATGACCATGTGATCTGTCACATGTATGGGAGGAGTCAAGCTGTACAGCAGGAGGAGTATACCTGTGTAGTGAATTCATGAGCTGGTTATAGAGATGTCTGCATCCTGACTGGCATCACTGGTGGACAGATCTACTTTATGGTTTACATACCCATCTTTGCACTGTATGCTTTATACACACACAGAGCTGCACTGTATGCATTATACACTCATAGCTCTGCACTGTTTGCTTCATACACACACAGCTCTGCACTGTATGCTTTAGGCCCCTTTCACAGGAGCAGGAGACTCCGACGTCTCCAGCAACATGTGCAGTGTACTGACCTCCTGGCACTGAACGGGGGTTACATAGCATTATACTGATTTATGATACTATGTAACCCTGTCAGTGTTATCAAACACATTCTAGAACTGTAAGGGTTACATAACATCATAAATCAGTATAATGGTATGTAACCCCCATTTAATACCA
Source organism: Rhinella marina (assembly GCA_900303285.1). NCBI lineage: Eukaryota > Metazoa > Chordata > Amphibia > Anura > Bufonidae > Rhinella > Rhinella marina. Next base: position 205,518 of record ONZH01024586.1, read on the forward strand.
GGAGGTCAGTACACAGCACACGTTGCGGGAGACGTCCGAGTCTCCCGCTCATGTGAAAGGGGCCTTATATATATATACACACACACACACACACAGCTCTGCACTGTATGCACAACCAAGACTACATAAAAATCCTCCAGCACCAGGGCTCTGAGTCCTCCCACACATGTGACTGATCACATGACCATGTCATCATCAAAGGTCCTGCATCTTCCTAGGGTCTGGCCTCTACATTCACCTAAGCAGATCCCGGAGCAGTGTGAGTGTTATGATGGTGTGCACACTACAGCAGGTGATAGCAGTACATAGTGCTGGTATTAGTGAGGCTCACTACTGTTTGCGCTCCTAGGATACTTCTTAGCTCTGGTTCATAATTTAGCCTGGATTATGTGTGGTCAGTGATGGTAGAAGCTGGTAAAGGTGGTGTGACATCTCTGGTCACATGTCACTGATGGTCACATGGCCCCAGGCTATATAAGTAAAGTGCCTAAGTGCTTCCTTCAGCCTGACTGTTGTTGTGTGAGTAAGGCTATTTTCACACCTGCGGCACGGGACTCCGACAGGCTGTTCCGCTGGGTGAACAGCTGCAGATCCATGCTGCCGCAGGTGCACGTGTGGGGCCAGAACTACCCTCCGGCCCCATTCACTGTAATAGGGCCGGGCCATGGATCCGGCCACAGCACGGCAACCCCTGCAAAAAGAGGCGGCCAGAACGAAAATACAACATGTATTTTTGTTCTGGCTGCCTCTCGGTAGGGGTTGCCGTGCTGTGGCCAGATCCGCGGCCCGCCCCTATTACAATGAATGGGGCTGGAGCGTAGTTCTGGCCCCACACGTGCACCTGCGGCAGCATCGGATCCGGCGGGCTGTTCACCCACCAGAACAGCCTGCCGGAGCCCCGTGCCATAGGTGTGAAAGGTGCCTTAGGCCCCATTCACACGACCATATGTTCATTTCCGTATCTTATCCGCATTTTTGCGGATAAGACGCGGAACCATACGGACCCATTCATTTTTCCATAGGAGAAAAAAAATGCAGAATGCACACCGTGTGCGTTCCGCATCCGTATATTACGGAAGTTCTCCCGCAAAAAAAGGAAACGTCCTATACTTGGCCGCAAAACACGTCCGTAGCCCCATTAAAGTCAATGGGTCCGCAAAATTATGGAACACTACAGAAGACTTTCCGTATGTCTTCCGTTCCGTTTTTATACGGACACGGAATACATACGGTCGTGTGAATGGAGCCTTAGGGTTAAACTGGATTTATACTGCTAGATCTGTGCCGCAGATCACCCAATGAGTGTGCAAAACTATTCTTCATTGGGTGAAATGATCTTTCATGAGGACGATTCAATCATCATTTCTGTTCACACGGCACAATCTGTTGCCCAGAAACAATTATTTTGTATGAAGACGAGCTTGTCCCCATATAGTGGAGGTGATTGGAGCGTGTAAATGCAGCTCTCACCTCTTCTGATGAGTATGCATTTGTCGGGAATCGCCGGCTCCATTGGGCTATGCATAAATCCAGCAACAGGGTTAGGGTTACGCCGTCCACCTAGATTGCTGACTTCTGAGAAAGGACCCCCTTTTATCCACTCCATTCTAGCCTGTGATATATATATATATAACTTTGTAATTATATTACATAATTTGTACTGTACTGGTCAGATCTGGGACTGTTAGTTCTTCCACATCAGATTACTGCAGAATAGAAGCTTACCTATGTCATACATTGAGACCGAATAGAAGTTTTATTGGTGGAGGTCCAGGTGCCGAGAACCCAGCGGGTCACTGAAACTAAGGGGCAGAAGCGTTCAGCTGAGCCCTTTGCCCCTTTGTTCCTGTTTGGCTGTCTGCAGGGTGATGAGTAGGCACTGTATAGTCAGAGGTGCCTCGAGCCTTTCTGCTGCCTGAGGCGAAAACTAAAATGGCGCTCATTGCACATGGCCCTTGCGCTGCCCCCTCTTGCCCTTACCTGGTGCTGCCTGAGGCAATCACCTCATTGGCGGTGCACCTTTGTGTATAGTCTATGGAGTTACCATGAATTCATATACTGTTTAGGCCCCATGTACACAACTGTGGTTTTGCTCCGCATCTGATCCATATTTTTTGCACCCATTCATTTCAAACACTGTATGCTGTCCACATCCGCACGTCCATCCCGCGGCATCTGCAAAAATATAGAACATGTCCTATTCTTGTCAGTTTGGGGACAAGAATAAACATTTCTAACAGAGGGCAGGACATAGCAATCCGCAAAATGCAGAATGCACAAGGCCGGCATCCATGTTTTGCAGACCACTACAGCCGTCTGTGTGAGGCCTTATTTGGAGAGAAAAACCAAACAGAATTGTTGAGATGCAATGTTGTTGCCTCCTTATTTTAAGCTAGTTTTCATTCATGGTATCTGGCATAGGCAGATTGTGTATCTCCCTGCCGGAGCCCATTGTCTATAATGGGACCTGGCGGGGATGTGGCCTGTTTCCTGTATCATGCCGGGATTTGGCTGGACAAAAACAATTGCAGCACCGGTATTTGTCTGTCGGAATCCCGGCACTGATGCCGGAGACATGACGGATCCCATCAGGTTCCATTATAGTCAGTGGAGCCTGGCAGTGCGTTGACTATTTCTGTTTCCTCTGCTGGAATAGCCTGCTGGATGGTTTTAAGGCTAGTGTGATACTATGCTTAGCTATCAGTGGGGGTTGCAGATCTACAAAATACGGATTGTGCACACTTTTTTTATTGCAGACCCACTGCTTTCAGTGGGTCTGTGGTCTATATATTGCGGAGATATTCTATGATGATTTGTGTGCTTTCCGCATCTTTATGCCCATGCAGCAAAAAAATGTCCTATGTCCTATAGTTGGCCGCAGCATGCAGACCACAGACCCATTGAAGTCAATGGGTCCGCAAAAACTGCAGATGCAACACGGATAGTGTTCGTATTTTGTGGATGCGCAATTTACAGACTGCAAAATACATGCGGTCGTGTGCATGAGGCCTTACTCTTGACAGGGCATACCTGTTAATTGAAAACCATTCCATGCCACTCTGGAAGCTGAGAGAGCGCCATGAGTGTGCAAAGCTGTTATATCCAGAAGGGGGGGGGGCGCTGCACCTGTAGGACCCCGGCCACCGCTCCCATTCATTTCTATGGAGCGACGGAAGTAGCCTATTTTCGGCGGCCCCATAGAAATGAATGGAGGGCAGCTGCGCATGCACAGTGCACCCTCATTCAGTTCGGGGGCTCCGTTCTGGATATAGGTGCGGTTCCCAGCGGTGGAACCCGCACCTATAAGACAATGGGGGCATATCCTAGCGATATGCCCCCATTGTCTAAGATGAGAATACCCCTTTAAAGGTTATGTACACTTTGGTTGCATTTTTTTTTATTATTGCATTGTACTCATTTGGAGCTAAAAATGATTTTTTTCAATTGGTCTGTATTAAACATTTTGAACCATTATCTTTGTGTAGCCTTGAGTTTCTAGTAGCAAAATCTGAATTTTCACAGTGTTCAGTCTCCTTATCTCTGATCCCTGACATTATAAACACTTATTATAGCTCAGCTCTTATCTTACTGATAAGAATGTGGCTTAAATAAGTATTTATGACCTTTTACTAATTTAGAGAGAAGGTTTGCACAAAGTGAGAGTACAAGTCACACAGCTTGACAGTTAACCCTTTGTGACAGAATGGCTCAATATTTTAATTAAAGACCAATTTAGCCCAAAATGAGTAAAATGCAATCATTAAAAAAAAAATTCCCACGAAGGTGTACATAGCCTTTGTATGTGCTAAAAAGAACAGTTGATTGCCTCAAAGTGTGGTTTTGGAGTCATGCAAGATGTGACATCTATCAAACAATGTGAGCCACTGAGGTGCATCTTGTGACTGCCCAGTCTAAGTTTATTCTGTCCATTAGACAGCATTGCTATCTATATTCAGAGGCATAGCTGGTCCTGCCGTCAGCTGAAAAGTGTCACAATTGTATCCAGTGTAGACCATGCTCTGTAGCTAAAGTATTCGGACTACAGAATAATACAAGCACAGAGGTTTGTACAGCTGATGTGTTCATTTATCAGAGATTTACCTACACAGGGTACAGTTCTATTCACTTCATAACCCAAAGCAGGACAAGGTCTGTACCAGCTTGCAGCCTCTAAATGTAAACATATATAGAGATTGAATGGTCATACATTAATAATACAAGAAATTGTGTAATATATCTTATCAAAGAAAAATAACTCTTTATATATGAGCCCCCTTTTCTGTCCTCTCCATATGCCTCTTGTACTGACTGTTTACCCTCAATTCACTGCTAAAATCCACCTTGAGTCAGGAGATGGATTATTAGTTCTGTCAGGGATCAGGTTACATGCTGCCTGTGGAAGTATATGGAGAAGGGGAGGAGAAAACAACTGTAGAGTGAGGCAGAGACACACAGAGATTCTGCTGCTCGATCTTGTTTACTATCTGACCAAAATGTTGGATTCACAGCAACACTGCTCAGTACTGTTTCTGAGAGTGTGCTACAGATAGACAAGGGGACAGGTTCTCCTATGTGTGTGCAGTGCATGGGAGACATCATAGCAGCTCAGGGAAAACTGACAATTCAAGATGGAGAGTGCAGAGGAGAAAACAGATGAAAAATGCGGTATATAGGTCATATATTGACTGCTTCTTCTTATGTACACAGAGGGCAGCTTATTCTGAAAGGTTACTAGAAATGACAGGCACACTTTTCAAGGGATTGTCTGATATTTTGATATTGATGTCATCGGAATCTGAGAAAACCCTTGTAAGTTTTAACAGAAAACACCTTGAAATGGCATAGAGTTACATTTATAAAAATTGCTGTATTATTTTCAGTAATGGGACTACTGTAAGCAGAAGTGATCTATGTGTTCACAGGAGTGGTGCCTGGATGTGTGACTATGGAGAAATAACTATGCTCCTTGTATACTGCCAGTATATGACTATATGTTGACGTCTAAAGGTGGCCCCCATCTTATTGGCGAGTCTAAATTGACATAAGGCGGGGCAACACAAGTAGGCAGGGACAAAAGACTTAGGCGGGGCCAGCAATACCATAGTGCAGCACAAAATACCGCCCTTGCAGAACTAAATACCACAGTGAGGCATAAAATACTACCCTATCACCATACTCAAGAAGTTGATAAAGTTGAATTCAGGAGGGCACTTGCGGCCTCTGACCAGGTAGATAAGTACATGATGCTTCTAGCATTAATTAATGCTGACAGCATCTGATCATTATGTACACAGCCACGAGGAGTGCTTGGGTGGCCCCCTGGGCATCGGACCGCTGGATTCATTTCCCTGTAGGGTCTCTGACCAGTCCGCACCCTTTAGACAGGTGTTCAAAGTGCTGACTGAGGATTCTGATTATCTGTGATGGAGGCTTTTCTGCATGTTTGATTTTAACACAAATTTCATTTTCACTAAACAAGGTTTATTTCTTGTACAGAAAATCTTCCCTGATCTCATCTAAGAATTTCTGTAACCGATCCTTGCCTCATTTGGAAAAAAATGGCATCTTCAAGCCGGGCCCAAGTGTTGAATCTTTACAAGGTCTTGTTAAGAGAAAGCCAGAAATTTAATTCTTACAACTACAGGTAAATACGAATGGCTAGTCAAGAAACGCTCCTGTTTGGAGCCCCTTTAAATGTTAAGGAAGCGCTTAATGAGCGATTCCCTGATGTTATTTAGTTGGCAGCACATATTAGGGATCAGCTAATAACGCATTTTCTTCATACATTTTGTCTGTACATTGTATAGGTTTGTGTTTCTACTCATTTCTATGGTATGGTTTCTATTCTTTAGCGGGAATTTCCATGCACACATTTTTCAGTATTAACCCTTTCAGTACCGGAGGTTTTTTCGGTCATGCATTTTCGTTTTGCGCTCCCTGCCTTCAAACAGCCATAACTCTTTTATTTTTCTGTTCACATAGCTGTATGAGGGCTTGTTTTTTGCGGGACAAGTTGTACTTTCCAACGCCACCATTTAATATTGCATATGGTGTAGTGGGAAGCGGGAAAAAAATTCCAAATCAGGTGAAATTGCAAAAAAAATGCTATTCCGCTACAGTTCTACGGGTTTCTTATTTACAGCGTTCGATGTGCATTAAAACTGACCCATTACTTTCATTCTACTGGTCAGTACGAATCCGGCAATACCTAATATGTATAGTTTTTCCTGCGTTTTGATAGTGAAAAAAATAATTAGAAAGTTGCCCTTTTTTTTTTTTTTTCCTTGTCATATCTTGACCCCTATAACTTTTTGGTATTTATGTGTACACAGCTGTATGGCGGCTCATTTTTTGCGGGACAATCTGAAGATTTTATTGATACCATTCTGGGGTGTGTGTGACTTTTTGATCACTTTTTATTTAATTTTTTTTTAGAAAAAAAAAGCGACAAAAAACGGCAAATCGCCATTTGGACGCTTTTTTCCGCCACACAATTCGCCGTATTGGATTTTTTTTTTATATTTTAAAAGTACGGGCGTTTTCGGTCACGGTGATACCCATGATGTCTATATTTAGTGTTATTTAGGTATTTATTTTTTACTTATACGGAAAGGGGGGTGATTTGAACTTTTATATCTTTTTTATTTTTTATATTTTTTTTTTTTAAAAATTTTTATTTTTTTTTTACTATTTGAAAGCTCTAATATGAACTTATATATTGAGGCTTTTTTTTTCTTTATGAGCAATCATGGATTTTCTAGACTCAGATAAATCCATGAATTGCTCATCTCTTATCCTGGCCTGCCATCTAGTGGCCAGACTAAGAATTGCACTTTGAAAACTGTAATCCTCACCAGCGAGGATTACAGTTTTCATACGGTGTACAAACACCCCGATTGGCCACACGGGGTGTCTGTACACCACCCGGAAGCTTCCGGGTTTAGACGCAACTAGATGCCGTGATCACGAACGCTTCCGGGTTTAGACGCAACTAGATGCCGTGATCACGTGTGATCACGGCATCTAATCGCCCAGGAAGACGCCGCCGATGTAGTAAGTAGCGGCAAGCGCCATGTGCCCGCATCGCCCCAGCGCCGTACATGTACGGCGCTGGTACTGTAAGGGTTAAAGAAGCCTTGTAAATAGTTACAAAAAAGTTCAAATAAAGTTTTACTAAATAAAAAAAATAAAAAAAATCCAAGTGAAATACACCTTTTTTCTATTGAAAAAATTGCTAAAAGTGTAACTAAATATTTTAATAATTTTACCCTGTTCTAAATAGCCCAAAATTCATTTTTGTATACTTTATAATATAAAATAATTTATAAAATAAGTAATTAATTATGCTGTTTTCCATCTTAAAAATGATTGTACCACTTCTTAAAATCATCATTTTGGTACAGCGCTGGCTTGTCAGCACTGTACTCGTGTACAGATTTAACTGGATGCCGTGGAGTATGCTGCACAGGATGGAACACAGATTGCTGCTCCTGCCTGTACTCCCCTCAAGCCTGGCTTAACTCTGGCACAGCACATCGGACCCTTGTGCCCTGTACCGATGTGCTATGCTGAGCTGAACGGGCTCCTGCCTGTGCTTGCTCCTCTCAGCTGAAGGATATAGAGAGCCTTGAGGTAAGAGGAGCGGGCACCGGCAGGAGCCTGGTCCTCTCAGCTAAATCCTGGCAGAGCACATTGGCAAAGGGCACAGGGTACCAATATGCTGGGCTGGAATTAGCTTGAGGGGAGCAGACAGGAGCTGTGTTCTACAGGGCAGCCAGTAATCCGTACACCAGTACATGCTGACAAGCCAGTGCTGTACTAGAATGATGATTTTAAGAAGTTGTACAATCCAGGCCTTTGGGTCCTTCTTTAAGATGTAAAACAGCATAATTAATTAATAAAGTATACAAAAATTATTTTTGGGCTATTTAGAACAGTTTAAAAGAACATTTTTTAAAAAGTTTAGTTACTCTTAAAATAAAATCCCCTCCACATATTTGGTATCGCTGCATCCATCATGACTTGCACTACACAAGTGTCATGTAATGTATCCGGTATGGTGAACAACGTCAGAATTGCTGTTTTTGATTATTCACCACAAAAAATAAATAAAAAGCGATCAAAAACTGTTCCTCACACAACTCTGTACAAAAAAAGAAAAAAGTTACGGGTCTTGGGATGTGACGATGCAAAAACATTTTCACACATTGCACACTAAAAAAAAAAATTTTTAGTGTGCAAAATTATTTGATATTACTGTAATCATACTGACCCAGACAGTAAGTTTATAATGTTATTTATACTGAAAAATGAATGTCGCAAATTATATCACTTTAATATATCACTTGCGGCCCCCCCAGAATGAGTTAATAAAAGTTAATCAGTAAGTTATGTGTATTATGGTGCCAACTTTTCCTGCAAAAAAAAAAAAAAAAAGCCCTCATACGATTACATTGGCAGAAAAATAAAAAAGTTATAGCTCTTGGAATGCAACAAAAAAAAAAAAAATCTCTTGTTACTAAAGCCCAAAATTGTCTGGTAACTAAGGTTACTTTCACACTTGCAGCACTATGATCCGGCGACCAGCATGCAGCAGTTTGTGTCCGGCTGATTCTCTGCAATTTTGCCGGAATGCGGACGAATGTCCGCCAGACCCCCTTTTACTTAATGGGGCCGGTGAACATTCCAGTTGCATCCAGAATTCAGGTTACAGGTGTGAAAATAACCTAAGGGGCTAAAGGCTATGTGCACCTTCAGAGGCATGTTTTTAAATGATTGCATTTTACTAATTTTGGGTTAGAAATCATTTTTTCAGTTGGTCTTTATTAAAAATATTCAGCTGTTCTGTCACAAAGGGTTAAATTGAGTCTTTCACCTGTTTTTCACCAATATAACTAAGAGCACTGCCCCACAGAAGATTGCATACACATCCCAGACATACCTGTGACATACCTGTGTGCATACATTACATGTCCAGGAAAAGCACTTTTATTCTGCAGGAAAACAGCTCCCAAGTGCCCAGCTCTGCTGCTGCAACTGCTCAAAGTAAACCAGACTGAAGAGGGGAGGGCTGCTTTAGCTGCTCATATCTTGGGATTGGTAGCAGATAGCAAATGGTTCTGACCTTTGAAAGTTGACATTCCAAGCTTTCAAATAATACCAAAATCACATCATTATATCCAGTATATCAGAAGATATAGCTGTTAGAAATCGAGTCGGGAGAGAAAGTTTTTAGTTTCACTTTCAGCTGGGCACTTGGGAGCTGTTTTCCTGCAGAATAAAAGAGCTTTTCCTGAACATGGAATAAAGGCACAGAGTGCACACAGGTATGTCTGGGATGTGTCTGCAATCTTCTGTGGGGTAGTGCTCTTATTTATATTGTTGAAAACAGGTGAAAGACTCCCTTTAACTGTTTTTCTAGCTGTGTGACTGGTACTTTCACTTTGTGCTGGTCATCTAATAACCCTTATCTCTAAATTACTAAAAGGACAGAAACACTTATTTAAGAGACATTCTTATCAGTAAGAATTGGGCTATAATGAGGAGGTTTAGGAGGTCAGAGATAAGGAGCCGTCATCTGAGCTGCCTGACAGAACAGAGTGAAAATTCAGAGCCTCAAGGCTGCACAGAAACAGGGGTTCAAAATGTTTACTAAATGCCAATCGAAAAATGATTTTTACCTCAAAATGAGTACAATAAAAAAAAAAAAATTGCCCCCAAAGGTGTACATAGCCTTTAAAGACTATTGACACCATATTGGGCATTTTATCGTTATATTTCACTAATTCTGGCTAAAGATCATTATTTCAATTGGTCTTTATTAAAAATCTTAAACAGTTTTTCCTCTACTGCTTTCAGTTTTAGGGCATCTACAGACTATTGCATTCTGCTTTACAATAAGGGCTCATGTCCACGAAGGTAAGGGCTCAGTGCCTGTGCTGCAATATACAGGCATCGGGTGTGTGCACTCCGTGGTGTGGATGCAGACCCATTGACTTAAATGGGTCTGCTATCTGCAAGATACGGCTAAGGTAGGACATGTCCTATCTTTTGCGGAACAGAGGCACAGATCGGAAGCACTACGAAGTGTTTCCGTGGTCTTTCAGGTCCGTGTCTCTGCAATGCCAAAGATAAGACATGTCCTATCTTCTGACATATTTTTCAGATCGCAGACCCATTCAAGTCAATCGTATCCGCACTATGGAGTGCATACGGCCGGTGCCCATATATTGCATTCAGCCCTTCGGTTCATCTGCATGAGCTGTAAATCAGACTGAGAGCAGCTCTGACAACTCAGTCTGTAGCTTCATCATTTGTTTGAATGGAGCAGCTGCTTAGCATACCCTTTCATGTTACTCAGGGTTTATTGGATTGAGAAAATATCCACGTACAGTGTTTAGCGATGTCAGTCCCAAAGACGTTGATTTGTTCAACAGAATGCATGCTCATCCACTGCTTCATTCAGATGGTGAATACGGGGTTCCAGATCTGACAATCTAGCATTTATCAGCTATCTGGTGGAAAGGTGATAATTTGGTGTTAGTACCAAAGGTACCAGGACCATTTTCGATTTTGCATTTTCATTTTTTCCTCCCCACATTTCAATAGCCATAACTTTTTTAAAAATTTTCCATTCATATAGCCATATGACAGCTCATTTGTTGTGGGATAAGTTATATTTTTTAAGGGCATCGTTTAATTTACCAAGTTGTTGGAAAATGGAAAAAAAATTGAACTGGAAAAAAAAAATTCGCCAAGGTCTTTGCATCACCGTTTTCTGACAGCCATAACTTTTTTTATATTTACATCCACAGAGCTGTATGAGGGCTTGTCTTTATTGGTACCATTTTTGTGGTATGTACGACTTCTATGGAGCCTGTATCTATTCTGTCTTCTGTAGCAAGGAGAGAGAATGTGCTATCCGTGTGCTTTTCTCTTCTCATTCTAGGATTCAATCAAAACTTTTTTTTATGTCTCTATGACCAATCTAAGGTTTTGTGAAAAGTTAGACCCTTTAACTTGGAATCTTATAATAAAGATACTGTTGATTTAATCAAAACCATAAATGACTTCCTACTGACAGTGGGAAGAACGTTATCCTTCCCTTACCATGAATATTACTTCATTGTAAGGCTGGGCAATTCAGCAAAAATAAAAAAATACAGTATTTTTCACCCTATAATACACACCTAGGTTTTAGAGGAGGAAAATAAGAAAAAAATATTTTTCAGGAGACCTCAGCTTAGAGCCCCAATCAGACCCCCACTGTTAATCAATCCCCAGGTCAGAGCCCCAACCAGACCCCCAATGTTAATCAGACCTCAGAACAGACCCCCAATGTTAATAAGACCACGAATCAGACCTTCATATTAATAAGTCCCCCAGTCAGACCTCGGATCAGAGCTCAATGTGAATGACTCCAATTCAGACCTCAGTTCAGATCCCCATGCCCAGATCAGAGAAAAAAAACAAACAAACTTACCGCTCCGGCTCCGGATGCCGCTGCTTCTGTCATCTAGCACTCTTCCTGTTCTTACTGTTCTGTGACCCGACTCCTCACAGAGCACTGACGTCCTCACGCTGTGCATAATCTCAACCCAGCTAGTGGCCAAGGAAGACCAGAAAGCGTTGAGTACAGAGCCATAGAGTGTTGCGTTAACCGCTTCCCAGTTCTCCTACACTTATAAACGCTTTCATAATGGAGACTCTCATCAGTATTCGCCTCATAAGACGCACTGACATTTCCCCCCCACTTTGGGGGAAAAAGTGTGTCTTATAGGCTGAAAAATACAATAATAATCTTGATTATTTTTTTTTATCTAAAGGGGTTATCCCATGATTAATGTGAAGAAAATGAAACTCAAACACCTTATAGTACATGATAATTTCTTTTTAACAAAGCTAGAACCAGCCCTGTACCTCACATGGATCCAGAGATCTTCCCATTCATTGCTCTGCTAGATTTATATCAAGCTGGCAGCTCAGGGGGTGTGTCCTTTATTCTGCAGCTCTCTCACTATCAAAGCTCAGGAGGCAGTTGAAGTATTAAACTGAGCATGTGTATCTAGAGATGGACAGACAAATAAGAAAAAGAGAAAACAGCAGGTGCCATTACACAGATAGATTTCAGTGAATAACTCAGTGGCTATACTACATTTTTAATGGCATGCAATTACAAAAGTATTCAGCTCCAGGTGCTGGTTTGAAAACTGTAGAATATTTTTCATGAGACAACCCTTTTAAGGACAATTTTTCTAGATTATTTTTGGCATGGCAGATTGTCTATTAGGCTGAGCCTGTGGTACAGTCAAATAGACATAAAGTCATGGCAGGCCTGGGGGACTGTGCTAGGGACAATATTTACATGAAAAAAAACTTTAGTTTGTGCCAAAAGTGGCATACATGCTCTGTGCTACATTTATTATTTGTGTTAGACACTTTTTGCACTTCTCCCAACAAGGGGGTATGGATTAGTGGGAAAAGAGTCCGAAGATGCATCAAATTTATCATTCAGCGTGAGCCTTGATGATGAATGTGGCACATCTTCAGACTTTCTAGTTTAAAGGGGTTGTCCGGGTTCAGAGCTGAACCCGGACATACCTTTCAATTCACCCAGGCAGCCCGCCTGAACAGGGCATCGGAGCATCCTATGCTCCGATGCCCTCCTTTGCCCTGCGCTAATTAGCGCAGGGCAAAGGAATTTAGCCCAGTTCCAGTGACGTACTGGGCTCTGCCAGGCGGAGGCTTCCGCCCGGCAGTGAGCCCGGTGACATCATCGGCGCTGATGGGCGGGCTTTAGCGCTGCCCTAGCCATTCAAACGGCTAGGGCAGCGCTAAAGCCGGCCCATTACAGCCGGTGACGTCACCGAACTCACTGCCGGGTGGAAGCCTCCGCCCGGCAGTGAATGTTTACAAACAAGAGCCCTTGCCCTGCGCGATCCAGCGCAGGGCAAGGGAGGGCATCGGAGCATGAGATGCTCCGATGCCCTGTTCAGGAGGGCTGCCGGAGTGAGAACCTGGGTATGTCCGGGTTCAGCTCTGAACCCGGACAACCCCTTTAAGTTTACAGTGTCTAAATACTGGAGTAATCAGATTACAAATGTGTCATATACTGAAAGATTTACAGACAACATTTTCATCGATTGCAGCGGGGATTAATCTGGGATTAAACTTCACTCAACTACTCAAAATAATGCAGAATTTCTGGCCACTGCAGAGTTCCATACGGAACAAAGCAAAATCACAACGCACAACACTAAAAACACTTTAAAGAGGACGTTTCATGGGATTTTGGGTTACAAACTGGTATGCTTACCAGCATACTCCTCCAATCCGGCGCTGTGTCCCCCACTGTTTTTGGCACCTGATATGTTAATTTAGAGTATCGGTACAGAGAGGAGGAGAGGGCTGGAGTTCTCAATAGAAGTCTCCCTCTCCCTGGCCGTAGCGTGGTCTGTTTTTTCTCCCTGGCTGTACACTCTCCACTGTAATTGGACCGCGCTACAGCCAGGGAGGAGACGCCCATTGAGAAACCCGGCCATCTCCGCCTCCCTGTACCGATACTCTAAATTTACCTATCAGGCGCAACGCCGGAATAGAGGGGTATTTTAGGGAAAAAATGCTTGCATCTGTAAGGGGCCACCCTATCTGGTAAGCATACCAGTTTCTAACACACAAACCCATGAAAGGTCTTCTTTAAATCCATTGATAGCAATAGATTTTTCTAGTTCACACTACAAGAAGGTTGGTGAATGGTCCATTTAAAACAATATGTAAAAACTGCAGCTTGGACAATGCTTACACGGAACCCCTTTTAGCTATGTTAAAGCCAAAGTATCCCAGTTTCCTGATTGAATCTCCCAACTTCCTCCCAAAAAATCATCAAACTCCTAAAAACTCAAATAAAAAGGATTGTTCAGTAAACTTTATAACCAAATATGCAAAAGAGAACAGAGAAATAAAGAAAATTCCCGAAACTTTTGGGCATCTTTTTACACGACCCCCTTTTAAATGATATTATCTCCAGAAATCCTAAACTCACATTTTGAGGGTCTAGGACTCTGAAGAACAGGTTGAAACTAGATAGAAAGCAACAAATTATTTATATTTTTTCTAAAATATTATGCAGCTGTGAAAGCCGCAGCATAAATTGACATTTAAAGTCCATATCACACGTCAAGTTATGTGTGTGTTCTTTGCTGACATTTTTCTCAGCGTGCGGATGAATGTTCTTAAAATCTCATCCACTTTTCTGCTACCATAAAATGCTGCAGATTTTCCACATGGAAATCCACTGCAGGAAATCGTCAGCATTACCAACACACGTGGACGTTTCCTTATACAGTGCCTTGCGAATGTATTCAGCCCCCTGGAACTTTTCAACCTTTTGCCACAATTCAGGCTTCAAACAAAAAGATATAACATTTTAAATTTTTGGTGAAGAATCAACAACAAGTGGGTCACAATTGTGAAGTGGAACGAAATTTATTGGATCATTTAAACTTTTTTTGTAATAATAAAACTGAAAAGTGGGGCGTGCAAAATTATTCGGCCCCCTTCCATTAATACTTTGTTGCGCCACCTTTTGCTGCGATTACAGCTGCAAGTCGCTTGGGGGTATGTCTCTATCAGTTTTGCACATCTAGAGACTGAAATTCTTGCCCATTCTTCCTTGCAAAAACAGCTCGAGCTCTTTGAGGTTGGATGGAGAGCGTTTGTGAACAGCAGTTTTCAGCTCTTACCACATATTCTCAATTGGATTCAGGTCTGGACTTTGATTTGGCCATTCTAAGACCTGGATACGTTTATTTTTGAACCATTCCATTGTAGATTTTGCTTTATGTTTGGGATCATTGTCTTGTTGGAAGATAAATCTCTGTCCTAGTCTCAGGTCTTTTGCAGACTCCAACAGGTTTTCATCCAGAATGGGCCTGTATTTGGCTCCATCCATCTTCCCATCAATTTTAACCATCTTCCCTGTCACTGCTGATGAAAAGCAGGCCCAAACCATGATGCTGCCACCACCATGTTTGACAGTGGGGATGGTGTGTTCAGGGTGATGAGCTGTGTTGCTTTTACGCCAAACATATCGTTTTGCATTGTTTCCAAAAGGTTCAATTTTGGTTTCATCTGACCACATAACCTTCTTCCACATGTTTGGTGTGTCTCCCAGGTGGCTTGTGGCAAACTGTAAACGAGACTTTTTATGGATATCTTTGAGAAATGACTTTCTTCTTGCCACTCTTCCATAAAGGCCAGATTTGTGAAGTGTTGGACTGATTGTTGTCCTATGGACAGACTCTCCCACCTCAGCTGTAGATCTCTGCAGTTCATCCAGAGTGATCATGGGCCTCTTGGCTGCATCTCTGATCAGTCTTCTCCTTGTTTGAGATGAAAGTTTAGAGGGACGGCCGGGTCTTGGTAG
This sequence comes from Rhinella marina, assembly GCA_900303285.1. Lineage (NCBI taxonomy): Eukaryota > Metazoa > Chordata > Amphibia > Anura > Bufonidae > Rhinella > Rhinella marina. The sequence goes on from ONZH01024586.1 coordinate 220,942, forward strand.
ATGTGCAGTGGTCTGATACTCCTTCCATTTCAATATGATCGCTTGCACAGTGCTCCTTGGGATGATTAAAGCTTGGGAAATCTTTTGGTATCCAAATCCGGCTTTAAACTTCTCCACAACAGTATTACGGACCTGCCTGGTGTGTTCCTTGGTCTTCATGATGCAGAACCCTGAGACTATCACAGAGCAGGTGCATTTATACGGAGACTTGATTACACACAGGTGGATTCTATTTATCTTCATCAGTCATTTAGGACAACATTGGATCATTCAGAGATCCTCAATGAACTTCTGGAGTGAGTTTTCTGAACTGAAAGTAAATGGGCCGAATAATTTTGCACGCCCCACTTTTCAGTTTTATTATTACAAAAAAAAAGTTTAAATGATCCAATAAATTTTGTTCCGCTTCACAATTGTGACCCACTTGTTGATTCTTCACCAAAAATTTAAAATGTTATATCTTTTTGTTTGAAGCCTGAAATGTGGCAAAAGGTTGAAAAGTTCCAGGGGGCCGAATACTTTCACAAGGCACTGTATGTAATCGTCAAACCAGCCAGTGTTGGAAACCATAACGCACACCGCCCAGTGAAGTGAATAGCCTTGTCTTGTGACAATGGCACCTGATAGGGTGCATTCACATCACTGTTTAGCTTTCCGTTCTTCTGATCCGTCAGAAGAAGAGATAGAGGAAAAAGAAAAGATCTCTTTTTTTTTTTTTCTCTCTCTCTTTCTTTGACGGATCAGAAGAATGGAAAGCTAAACGGTAATGTGAATGTACTCTTAAGGAGTAACAATTCCTGTTCCCGGCCAGAACAGACTGCTGGATCTGTCAAATACAGATGTGAAACAGGCCTTAGTTCCAGCATTATCTAAAAGACAAATTGAAAACAATAGTGTGGTCCTGAAGGTAAAAATAGTCCCTGAGGTTGGCGGTTTACAGTATGCTGGTGTACAGTATGTATGAAAACTAAAGATGCGGCGTGCATTAGCTGCATTGTCAGCTTACATAATGAAGTAGAAGTGCTGTTCATTCGTAGAAAATAAATTCTCCTTAGTACTCATGGCAGACACTTAACAAATCAGAGCTCTTAGACAGAGGCCTCCCGCTGCTCCTGAGTGTTTTACTTCCCCGTGTGTCTTGTGTCTTTGCCCTTCCTCTGCTTTTGTGCTTCCCCTCTGACCCGTAAACCCATTAATGTGCTGTCTCACTGCTTCGTCTATTTGATGTTGGTGATTCAGGAGGGTCTCTATTACCGTCTCCTGATTATCATGTTTCAGACTGGATATCCATCTGCTCCTCTTTATCTTTCACCCACAACCATTTTCCAATAATGTCTGCACTATATTATTATGCCTCCTATTCTGCTGGCTGCAGATTGAATGAATGAGCAGTTTTCCTGTTCCTAGAGTTTTCTTGGACATTTTTCATCAATTCTAGGTATTACTCTTTACTATGATTTTTGAGGATGCTTTATATATTGGTTTGTTTTTCAGCATAGGTTTAATGAAGCAAACAGTTACACTATGGCTTGACGTTTTGACGTCTGATTGCTAAGGTCTGATCCTATCAATATGCCATAACATTAGAAGATGGGGAGAAGAATAAAATGGTTGTTCTAAGGAGGGTTTGATGATGACATTTATGGCACCTTTATCGGATATGCCATAAATGTGTTATTGATGGGGGTTCAATGACTGGAACTCCCAACAATTCCAGTAACGGGAGACCTGTCCCACTTTTCTGGCTGAGAGATGGCGACACACGTTCACTTGGATATGACATAAATCCCTTTGAGAAAAAACACCTTTTAGCCCCTTTACCCCTCCAAGACTGAGCCACATTTTGCAAATCTGACATGTGTCACTTTATGTAGTAATAACTCTGAAACGCTTTTACTTAAAGGGGTTGTCTCATCTTGCGTAATGGGGGCATATCGCTAGGATATGCCCCCATTGTCTTATAGGTGCGGGTCCCACCGCTGGGACCCGCACCTATATCGAGAACGGGGCCCCGAAAGCGAACGGGGGCGCACTGCGCATGCGCAGCCGCCTCCATTCATTTTCAATGTGGCCGGCGAAGATAGCCGAGCGCTGGCTCGGCTATTTCCGTCGGCTCCATAGAAATGAATAGGAGCGGTGGCCGCGCAAGTGCGGTGCGCTCCCATTCATTTCTATGGGGAGCCGGCTTGGTGGTGGCCGGACCGGAGTCCTCCAGCCACCACCTTGCGGGGCCCCGTTCTCGATATAGGTGCGGGTCCCAACGGTGGGACCCGCACCTAGAAGACAATGGGGGCATATCCTAGCGATATGCCCCCATTAGGCAAGATGAGACAACCCCTTTAACCAAGCCATTCTGAGACTGTTTTCTCATGCCATACAGTATTGTACTTCATGATAGTGGTAACTTTGAGTCAATATGTTTTACCTTTATCAAAAAACCCAAATTTATGGAAAATTTGGAAAAATTAATTTTCTAAATTTTAATTTCTCAGCTTTTAAGACAGATAATAATACCTATAATATAGTTATTATGTTATATTTCCCATATGTCTACTTTATGTTGGCATCATTTTGTAAATGCTATTATATTTTTTAATATATTAGAAGGCTTAGAATTTTAGAAGCAATTTAGATTTTTTTTTTTAAAGAAAATTTCCAAACCCCTTTTTTTAGGGCCAAATCCGGTATGAAGTCACTTGTTGGGCTTACATAGATAAATTTTAGAACCTACTCCCCTCAAATTATTAAAAACTGATTTTAAAGATTTTGTTAAGCCTTTAGGTTTCCCACAAAAAATTAACCCATAGATTTTTGCGTTTTTGTTTTTCACTCCCTGCCTTCCCAGAGCCATAGGCTTTTTATTTTTCCGTTCACAGAACCTTATGAGGGCTTATTTTTTGTGGGACAAGTTGTAATTTCTATTATCACTATTTAATATTGCATATGATGTAGTGGGGAGCTGGAAAATATTCCAAATGGGGCAGAACTGGAAAAAAAAAAAAACAATTCTGCCACAGTTTTTTTTGTTTTTGTTTTTTTGAGGGGGAGGGTTTGGGGGGGTTTATGGTGTTCCCTATGTGGTAAACTGGACCTGTTACCTTCATTCTCCAGGTCAGTGTGATTAAAACGATACTACACTTGTATAGTTTTTCTGACCAAGCAGTGATGTGCAGCTTGAGGACACGTAAAAAAATTGCTTTTTATCTCCATATTCTGAAGCCAAATTTTATTTTTCTATTGATGGAGCTGTGAGAGGGCTTGTTTTTTTGTGGGGTGAGCTGAAGTTTTTATTGGTACCATTTTGGGGTACATACAACTTTTTTTTATTAAAGTAACACATTTTAATATTTAGATTTTTTTGTTTATTTTTTATATTTTTAAGAACTTAAAGGGGTTGTCCGAGTTATGCAAAAATATATATAGTACTGTAAATCTCATGGGCAGCAATATATAACTAAGTTAAGCAAGTTTTAGGCAAAAAAAAATCTATATTTCCTCATTTCCCTGGTTCTCTTCTGGCTTTTGTCTCTGCCCCTCCCCCCACCCCTCACACACAAACACACTGCTCTGCAAAGGGAGTGAATAAGTCTGCCCTGAGTGAAATTTATGCATGCTAGGATACTCAGCAGCATGCTGCATGTATAGAACTACAAGTCCCAGCTGTACAATGACAGTACTGATGCACAAAGAAACTTCCCCCTACCTTTCTTGTGCAATACAGTGTCAGATGTCTCTTCAGGCCATGTCTCTTCATTGCCTGTAGCTACTGTTGTAAAGCCTTGAGCCCTGTGTGTGTTCTGGCTGAAGGGGTTAATGTTTTATCTGAAACCAGGGAGAGAGCAGCGGCAGAGCAGGGGGGGCGTGGCAGCGCAGTGACATCTCGTGTACAGGCTCCGCGCACAAATATAAGATTAGCAGGGAGGCAAGCTGACATCACAGGTCATGTGACCCTCATTGAAACCTGAGAGACCAGCAGCTTTGGAAACAGAAAGTGTATGGAAAAGCTGTTATATTTGATTAGTTAGAAGCATACAAATAACAAAAAAATTACTTGGACAACCCCTTTAATTGAACTTTTATACTTTTAACCCTTTCCCACTTCCTTCCAGAGGATGTACACCTGCAGTCATTTGACTGCTTCTACAATACTTAAGTATTCCACTGTCACAGTTATCCTGCCTCTAGCAATTGTAATAGGAATACCAACACGCCTGGCCAGGGGACCATCACTAGGTCCCTGGCTACCATGGCTGTTCCGCCCCAAGCACCTACATTTGATCCTGCAACCATAGTTCCGTCCACTTGTACATATGCAGTACATTCTGTATGACTACACAATGATACTACGCAGGGTTTGTTTGTAATCTGTGACCATGGAGACACATGGTTTTGTTCAATATTGTTTGCAGTGTTGCGTTGTTTATTTTTTTTACTTTATATCAATGAGAAAATATTTTAAAAAATGGTTACCAGGATGGATACACCCTTTTAACTCCTGATGATCATAATTGTTTTATTACTTTAAAAGGGGTTATCCGATAATAAATATTGATGACCTATCCCCAGGTCATAAATATCAGATCGATGGGGTCCAACACCCAAAACCCCTGCCGATCAGCTGCTAGAAGAAGTCAGCGCACCATGAGCGCCGCAGCCTCTTCCTAAGTCATGTGACTTCACCACACATCGGTCACATGGCCTCGTTGCAGCTCAGTCCCATTAAAGTGAATGGGGCTGGGCTGCAATTCCAATACTATGTACAGCGCTGTGTTTGGGAGAGCTTCAGGGTCTGGTGAGCACAGCGTCTCCCCATAACAGCTGATCAGCGGGACCCCCGCTGATCTGATAATGATGACCTATCCTGAGGGAAGGTCATCATTATATATTACTGGATAACCCCTTTAACTTTCCTTGTGTTCAGAACTTTCTGGTGAATTCCCCAGTATCATTTTCTATATTTGTTGTTTTCTAGAGAAACATATAAACTAAATTTATATTTATATTTTGAAAGCATAATGATGTCCTCATGGACCATAAAGAAGATGAGCGGGATTATAACCTGCTGATGTAACTGAAGTGTGTTATCACAGGAGATGGGCATTTTATAGGGCACATATACTTTCACCACTTTGGCAGCTTTAGCAGAGTGATAAATGTAGTTTGATTAGAGGAGAAGGTTATATAGTTGGAAATTTGACGCCGCCAAGAAAATGATCATTCAAGATCACGACTGTGATTATTTTCTTCCCTCATTCCACATAACACAAAGACGATACCCTTTATAACGTTACCAGTCCTTTTTATATTAAAAACTAAGCATTTCATCTTTACCCGGGAACAATAAAACTCATCCTAAGGCACCAGCTGTTTAATGAGCACGCTTCCATATTTAATAAATTCTATTAACAATACACACCCATGTCACATTCTAGGTGAACGGGCCCTAATTAAAAGCACACACCATCTGCTAGTGCATGGCAGCAGGGTGGCACACCACAGCCAGCATGCTCCCTGGGACCGAATATGTATTATGTATGAGCTGTGTCTGGAAAATGTCAATGATCCCATAGAAGACATCCTGGAAGCTGCTTAGTATCATCTAATGGGCACAGCTGTCATTAATCCCCTTTTTGAAAATAAATGGAAAAATGATTTTCTTTTATGCAATATCAGCAAACGGGATTAGACATCATTTGACAAAGTAAACTGGCCTGAAAATGTGTTTTATGTGACTTTTATTTTAGCGGTGTGTTGATGCGATTTGTCAAATTTAATTTTTTATTTCTATGATATCAGATCTTATTATTTGCTAAAACTAGTCGCTTGTTGCATCTCTTGTTCTGCATTTTTGTATGCCATGGGTAGATAACTTAGAGTATGTCCACACGAGACCTAAAACATCCTGAAAATCCAGCATTTGCTGTGCATCCACTGCAAGATCTGCAGTAAATCTGCTGCAAAATGCACTTTAGTTACATTGGATTTTGCCACAGATTTGGCTGTGGATTTGCCGATAATTTCATCCTCTGCATCGCAAAAGCTGAATACTGTGGAAGGTGTTACAATTAGGCTACTTTCACATCTGCTTTTTTGCTGGATCCGTCATGGATCAGCAAAAGCGCTTCTTTTAGGACAGTACAACCGTCTGCATCCGTTATGAACCCGGTTCTATTATCTCTGAAATGGCCATGTTGGATCTGTCACTAAAACCAATTTAAGTCAATAGAGGACGGATCCGTTTTCTTTTGTGTCAGAGAAAACAGATCTGCCTCCGTTGATTTACATGGTGAGCCATGATGGATCCGTCTTGCTCTGCATCCCAGGACGCACTCAGAAACGCTGCTTGCAGCTCTTTTGTGTGCATCATGGGAACGCAATAAAACGGAACAGATTGCATTTTGGAGCACTCCGTTCCCTTCAGTGCAGTTTTGTCCACATGAGTGAGGACAAAACTGAAGCTTTTTCCTCCGCTATTGAGATCCTATGACAGATCTCAATAGCGGAAAGGGAAAGCGCAGATGTGAAAGTAGCTTTAGGTGAACAACAACATATGATAAATTACAACGTGTCATTTATTTAAGAAAAACTAGGCCAAAATGCAGAAACAAAGTGTGAAAGATTAAGTGCAACCATAGGAATTAAGTGGGTAAGTAGCAGTCTAGTGCTGCTAATCAAATGCTTGATTAATTGATCATCATCACATCTATAAAAGCAGAAGTTTTGGCAGTTTGCTGATCTGGAGTATTCAGGGGTTTGTTAACAATGCTGAGGAGGAAAAACATGAGTAATGATCTTAGAGAAGCAACTGTTGCTGTCCATTAATCTGGGAAGGCTTATAATATTTCTAAACAATTTGAAGTCCACCATTCTACAGTAAGAGACATTATACACAAATGGAAAACCTTCAAGTCAGCTGACAATCTCCCCCCAAATTCATTCCAAGGTCAGAACATGCAATGCTCAGAGAAATAGCAAAAAAAAAAAAAAAAAAAGCTGCTTCTAAGGCTCTAAAGGCCTCAGTTAAATGTTCAAGTTCATGACAGTACGATCAGAAAAACACTGAACAAGTATGGTTAGTTTGGATGTGTTGCCAGGAGGAAGCCTCTTCTTTCTAAAAAGAACATGGCAGCAGAGCTTAAGTTTGCAAAGTTTCTTTTGAACAAACCACAAGCCTTCTGGAACAATGTTCTTTGGACAGACAAGATCAAAGTGGAGATGTTTGACTATAAAGTACAGCGCCACATTTGGCAATACCAAATAAAGTATATCAGAACAAACACTCCATACCAACTGTCAAGCATGGTAGTGGAGGGGTGATGACTTGGGCATTTTCTGCAGTCACATGACCTGGGAATCTTGCGGTCTTTCAGTGCTGTGTATAAACGAATGCCGACAAACCTTAAAGGGGTTGTCCCACGAAAAATATTCTACAGTTTTCAAACCAGCACCTGGATCTGAGTACTTTTGTAATTGCATGTCATTAAAAATTTTGTACAGCTACTGAGTTATTCCATAAAATGCATCGGTATAGGATCACTTAATTTCTTATTTCTTTGACCTGCTCACTGAGCAGGCCGCACATGCTCAGTTTCAACTTTTAACTGCCTCCTGAGCTGTGATAGGCAGGACATGGACACGCCCCCTTAGCTGCAGCAGAAAAGACAATGAGCAATGAATGGTGAGATCTCTGGACCCATGTGAGGTACAGGGCTGGTTCTAGCTTTGTTAAAAAGAGGTTATCTAGTACTATATGATGTCTGATTTTCATTTTTTACATTATTCATGGGATAACCTCTTTAATGAACTAAGTGGGCCAAAATTCCTCCAGAACGATGTGAGAGACTGGTAGATAAGTTATTCCTTAAGGTGGTTCTACAAGCTACTGATTCATGCGGTGCACTTAGTTTTTAACACAGGGCCTTTCCATTTTGGCTTTATTTTTATGGAATAAATAATGAAATCAGATATTTTTTTTATGCCTTGATATGTAACACCATAGAATTCAAAGTGTACGTACTTTGTTTTTCTCCTGACTGTTCTATAGCCTTCAATCTGCTCCGCAAGGTCAATTTACATTGCTGATTTTTTTTTTCGGCAGCTTGCTGATGAGATTTCTTCAAATCTCATCTACTTGGCCAAATGCAAATCCGCATTGTTTCCCCATGTGTTCAACATTTTATGCATGTAGTGTCTATGCTTCATTTATATAAAACCAGAAAAGATCTTTAATTAAAGTAGAACTCCCACAAAAATGTTATTCTGTGACATGTTAGAAAGGTACATGGTGTAAACTGTAGTGAATGTAATCTTCTTACCAGTGACTGTATTTGTGAGTTATAACCTCCCTTCTGATCCTCAGATGTGGCCAACACTTTGACTCTGTAAATAACACAACATCTCCTATGTGTGGACAGGAAACCAGTTCCTCTATGTATTCCTATGGGAGCCTCAATGTCAGTCTTATAGGACTGAATAGAGAAGTAGCTGACTTCCTGTTGTGTGTTGGTCACATGACACAGCTGAGGATCAGAAGGGAGGTTATAATTCACAAATACAGTCACTGGTAAGAAAATTGCCTTCACTACAGTTTACATGACGTACCTTTCTAACAGATCAGAGAATAAACATTTTTGTGTAAGTGCTTCTTTAATAAGTCTCCCTCATTGTGTGGATTCAAGTCACCATCTAAAAAAAATACACATATCATAATAGACTTAAATCTTGGCAATTTTGCCAGAACCATTCAACTGTTTAATATGTATGAGGGCCTCCAACACTCCCCCCTATGGCAGATATTGGGGACAAGAAGGATGCGGTAGTTGGATTTCAGTATGCCCCATACTTTTTTTTTAAGATAAGCTGCCACCAGACAACTTATTATTTCCCTCTCCCTACTGGGATTTCACATTTGGTGTTCATGTGTATGAAGGGGTTTTTGGCCAAACAAGTGTCAACTGTCTAATGGGTATATCATTAGATTCAAGAAGCCATGTTTTTCTCACAGGCCCTTCCTTTACCACCATCTAAACCTAGAGCATTTGTACTGCTCCATCTAGCAAGATGTTTACCACATTACAGAGACATCTAAGGTAGAGTTGCTCTGGGTATCAAAGTATCGATACCCAATCAATACTTTTAGACCCAGATCGATACAATACAGGGTTTTACTATTTAACAATACAGCACATCCTAGTATCAGCTAGAGAACATGGCACGCGCCGCTTTCAGTGTGCGCCATGTTCTCCTCAGCTATTTAAAAAAAAAAAAATAGGGTAGGACTGTTCTATTAAGGACCTGAAGGGCCATAAAATGCGGAATGCACGTGCTTTTTTGGTTTTATTTATTTTTTTTCCCGTGGTATCGAGTATCGCAATACTTTTTTATGGTATCAAAACTGAATCAAAATTTTGGTATCGTGACAACCCTAATCTAAGCACAACATGGATGTAACATGGACTATTATTGTAGAAATCCTTAGCCATATTTTCTGTGCATGGTGAATATTTACTCTCCTGTTTCCAGAACCTATGCTATCCGAAGAGTAAGAGATGCATTCAGAGAGAAAAAGAACATTGACGATTTCCATGAAATACAATCTCTCATATACCGGGCCAAAGAAAACCTGGGGATCATTCAGCGTCAGGTAAGACCAATGTTATTTTCAAACTGACATTCTGGGGACAATTTATCAAGACTGGCATTTGATACACCATCTCTGGCCCTCCATATGCTCATAGCTGGCATAGATTAGAGCCACCAGTTTCTGGCGTAAATTATAGTAAATTTGTCAGACTCCTGAAGGCCATGCCGCACTCCCTTTTCAGAAAAGAGACAAAGGTGGTCTGAAAACTCTTAAACTTTTTGTACAAATGGTGCTTGCACAAAAAAGTGCTTTGTTTTTTACTCCCTTTTTCTTGCACATCAGTACCATAGCTGTACTCTATATCTGGAACTTCTATAGAAATGAATGGAGCAACTGCACACATGCCAAGCTTGCTGCATGTTTCATTTCGGCGGGTTTCTCAGGGAATGGGTCCCCCATTCTCGTGATTAGTGGGAGTACCAGCAGTAGGACCCCACCGACCTAATAGTCATCCCCTATACTGTGGGGGTAACTTAATATAACCAGAATACCCCTTTAAATATATTTTTACTGTGTAAAGTTACACTTGAGTGACCATCCATGGCATCTGCACTTGATTGACAATTGCCATGGAAAATCACTCTTCTGTGGTATACCAGTTGGAGTCATTTGCCAGGTAAGACTACTTTCACATGTGCGTCTTTGCTGGATCCGTCAAGGGATCAGCAAAAACGCATCTGGTATATTATACAACCGTCTGCACCCATTCAGAACGTATCCAGTTGTATTATCACTAAAATGACCAAGATGGATCCGGCAATAAAACCATTGTAAGTCAATGGGTGCCGGAACCGTTTTCTTTTGTGTCCGAGAAAACGGATTCGGCACCATTGACTTACATTGTGTTTTATGCAGGATCCGTCTTGCTCCATCTCCCATGATGCAGTCAAAAACGCTGCTTACAGCGTTTTTGTGTACGCCATGGGAATGCAACGGAACGGAATGTATTATGGTGCACTCCGTTCCATTCAGTTCAGTTTTGTCCCCATAGACAATGAATGGGGAGAAAACGGAAGCGATTTCTTCCGTTTTTGAGATCTCCTGACGAATCTCAGTACCGGAAAGGAAAACGCAGATGTGAAAGTAGCCTAAATGCTTGCTAATCTGCAATGAGGCTGGTTTTGTTTTATGCCGGACTAATATGATCAGACCCTGGGCTAATAAGGTTTTGTTATAAAGTGTGCATACTTTTTAGTATTCTTTTATGCTTCTTTTAGTGTATGTTGATATTCCACAGTTCCTAACTTAAATGATGTGAGCGTTATTTTGTTCCAATCATTGTTCACCCCTATTCTAATTGCATTAATATTTGCTTGAAATCTATTTGCACTCAGCAACAATATTGGAAAAAATGTTTAGACCTAGGAAATGAATTGAATAAAAATCAGCATGATGGCTGTAGACTGCTTTAAATCAAACCAGTCAATAGTACAATTGATTAAAGTGAAATAATTGTACGCAGGGGATGCTATGCTTTTGTTTGGCTCTGCATGGGGCTTTCGAAAATGTTTCTGCTGTTGTATGGCGGTATTAATTAATTGTAGTGAAAATATTATCGTCACAGTGTCGCACTTTACATTTGCAGTGTGGGGGTTTTGTGTTTGTTTCAAAGTCATTTATTAAGACAACAATGGGTGACATTTCTAAAAAGCTGTATTCTTTAGAAGCCAACCCAGTTCTTTACACCACACAAGCTATAGCTGTACTCAATTCAGAAACACTTTTGACCAACTTAGGTTTTTAGAAAAAATCATTTTGGGCTCATTATTTTATTTCTGCATTTTTGACTTCACATTTGCTATAAGTATATTTGTCAGATCTTTCGTGTCTTGGTATCACAGATATAAAATTGCTTATAAAACATAAAGATATTTACTGAAGATGCTGGATTGCAGATATCCTGCAGGTTGTAAAGAAGCCTAGAAGGTTCAACAAACGTCAAAGCGTGAACTTTTCTTCAATGGTCACCATTCTAAGAATGACACCAAGAATCTTGTAGATATCCTTATGGTTTCAGTTTAGTGCAAAAGCAGAGACACTAATGTTGCTCATGATAGACCAGTCTGGGTTAGGTCATCAATATCAGATTGATGGCGGTCCTACACCTGGCCCCACCACCATTCGGCTGTTTCGGGCCAGTGCCAGACACTATATAGTGTTCAGACTTGGAAGCAGACATCTCCATATACTGTGTAGTGGACATGCTTGGGTACTGCAACTCAGCTCCCTTTTCAAGTGAATGTGAGCTGATCGGCAATGCGCTGACACCAGAAACTACATCATGTACAGAGCCTCCTGCTTCCGCTCCATACGCTGTATAGTTTCCAGCGCCGGCAGACCCCCCACCGATCTGATATTGATGACCTATCCTGAGGATACGTAATCAATATCTGTAGCCTGGACAATCCCTTTAAGGGTGCAGCCACACAAGACAGATGTTGCTTTCTTCTGTAGATATTGCTGCATTTCATTTGGATTTGTCATTGATTTTGCGGTAAATTTGCCCCAGATTTCTCGCTGTACATTTCAAAGGATAAATTCCATGATCAAAATAAGCAGCCTAAGTGGACAAGCTGCAACGTTAAAATCCGTAGCTCAGGTCAATTTTTGCAGCAGATTTTTTTCTGCAGCGCCTGGATGAGATTTTGTACAAATTACAGTTCCAGCCCACCTTTTTGGTACTGTAATACGCTTGTTATATTCCACGTGCGTATCCACCACTTGTGAACATCCCCTTAAAGTGAAAAGTAGTATGAAGGCTCATAGGTTCTAGTACATACAGCACCAAGTCACGTACAGCATTATCTGGGAAAAGGGGTTTTCTGGGATTTTATGTTTATGTCCTCAGGATAGGTCATCAATATCAGATCAGTAGGGGTCCACCTCTCGGCACACCTGCATATCAGCTGTTCTTCAGTAGCTCTGAAAATAGGGTCCAGAACTTGATAGGTCAGTCAGTTGTGTAGTGGACAGAGCTAGTTACTGCAGCACTACTCCCATTTTAGTGAGTACAATGGATAGGCCCGTGTAGTTCCTAAGAATAGACCATCAAAAAATCCTGAAGAAACCCTTTAAGGATCTCCACTGCTCCCGTTTCAATGCTTCATGGTCTCCTGCAGATGTCGCTACTTCTGATGCGTCACGGTCCCCCTCTGAAGTCTCTACCGACACACAATAAATGACCGCTCAGCCAGTCGCTGACTGAGGTGAGCCACCACTGCGGCTAGTAATTGGCTGAGTAGTCATTTAATATGTGCTGTGAGAGACCAAAATGTAGAAATGGGTGGGGAAATGTGAAGTGTCAGAACGGGAATGAGGGGGGATCGGTTAGGTGAGCATTATTTTATAAATTTGGGAACAATTATGAGGTTTTTTTATAAATGTAATTGGTAGGACAACCTGTTTAAGGTGCATTATTCTACGCCACTCTGAGCCTTAAAAAAATTTGGCCGGACATCCCTCCTTTAACAGATGCTGCGAAAGACTAGTGGCGTCATTGGTTTTATTATCAGTGCAGACATTTGTACTGTGAGATTTGTTACAAATTTCATAGCCTGCGGGACAGGTATAATAGAGCATAAACTATTAACTGTAAGACCTGTGAGACCATCTTTATGGTTACAATTGCTTTTACCTTTGTGGACTTTGGACATTCTGCTTTCAGACACAAAAACACACAAATTCAAGGTAATAGACACCTATTATAATAATAATAATTTTTTTCTGCCAGTTGAAGCCAAATAGTGACACACATTCTGTTTTCTAATGTGCTTTTATTTTCTGATTGTAGATTTTTTTATTTTATTTCCTGAACATGATTATGGGGGCAGCCATCTTACCTGATCTACTGTAATTTAGAGAATTGCTCATTGACTTCTATGGGAGAGTTTTCTAGATGTGCTCTGTGACCTGAGTAGAGATCAGGAGGAAGCTGATAAGCTGTGATGTCACCTATTGTGGATGCTGGATCCTGGGTTAACTATATTGTAACAGAGATCCGGTGGCACGCTCCCTCCCTACAGCGCTGCTGGTCTCCCGAGTCTGTTCAGGAGCGAGGATGCGGCCTGCGTACTCGTCTCCATGGTGATAAGGAGGAAGGAGGAGTCGGCTGCGGACTAGTATCCCTAGCAACCCAGGGGAGGGGAGGACCTGGCGACGCACGCTTCACAAGCATGGCTGGCGTCCTCCATCCCCTGGGCAACAAGCAGCAGGGGAGTTGAGCGCCGACGCCCATGAGTCAGCGCTCAGGTGTATTGAGGTTTCTGATTTGGGTCATGGGACGCTGGCCTTGTCACGTGACCCATCTGCTGGGCCTATTTAAACAGGCAGCCTGCTGGCCACAGGTTGCCTGTGATTAGTCTTACTTCCTAGTAAGCAAGTACTTGCTACATGTGAACTCCTGTGACTAGTGTGTTTGGACTTCGGCCAAACACACCTGGGTGTGTATTTGTGTATTTGACTTCGTATTCATCTCATCCTCTTGTACCTCGTTACCTCTCGGATTTTGACCTTGGCTCGTGTTATTGACTTCACTCCTGTTTGCTCCCCTGGTTTTGACGTGACTTCCTGGTTTGACCTCTGCTTGGTGATTACCCTCTTATTGTGTTCTTTCTTTTGTCTATTGTTTTCTCCCGTTGTTCCCCCTCCCTGTACGCCCCAGCACGTACCTAGGCTAGGGACTGTCGACAAGTTGTACGCCATTGCCCAGGACATGCCATGCAAGTAGGCAGGGTCAGTGGTGGGGTTGAGTTCAGGGTTGCACATACCCCTGAATTGTGACATATATACAATAGAAAGTCTAGGGCTGGGCGATTTGCCAAAAAAGAAAATCTCGATATATATTTTTTTTCAACCCTATGTACCGCACATGGCCAGCACCATATAGAGAATGCCTATTCTTGTCCACGGTTTTGGACAAGAATAGGACATGCTCTATACTTTTTACGGTGCTGCAGAAAGGAACAACGGCACCATTGAAATGAATGGGTTCACACCCGTTCTGCAAAATTGTGGAACGGATCCGGATCCATTTCTACGGTCGTGTGACCTACCCTAAAGTGTCTACATTCTTATGTCAATGTAAGATTTTAGATTTTTCTTTTCAATTAATTAGCAAAGATTTTGAATATTCTGTTTTCACTTTGTCATTATTTGGAATTGAGTGCAGGGGGGAAATATTGAAAATATATATATATATATATATATATATATATATATATATATATATATATATATTTTTTTTTTTTTTTTTTTAATATATATATTATTTTTTTTTTTAAATTTAGCACAAGGCCACAATATAACAAAATGTGAAAAAAGTAGAATGGTCTGAGAATTCTCCAAATGCATTATAATGAGGTGATATGTCCTGTCTATAATGATAAGGCGATCATTGCAAAAAAGTGATCTGTACAGAACAACAAGTGATGCCCAGTATTAGTGGCCAGTGCAAAAACTGCAGGATTTTAGGATTATTTTTGAATGTAGATAGTGACTTGGAAAAAATACGAAAAAATTCTTTAAAAATACATTAAACATAAAACTTGATTTAAGCAATAGGTCATTTTTTCAGATGACAACTTCCCTTTAAAAATCATTTGTCTAGTTGTGTCTATATTCTTGCTTTATTTCAAACCTTTTTCTTGTATGTATTTGAGATTATTACGACATTTTTATATCATTACATTCTACTCATTTTAAGTTAAACTTTTTCCTCTACAGCTTTCCCTTTTAGTGCATCTGCAGTGAGTTGCTCCAACCTTCTCAGTGAATCCTTCAGATGGTTCCTTCTAACAGCCCCATCTGCATGTGTTTCCTCCGGTCTCCAGACAGCTCATGAATGCCTGTTCTAGCTAAATTCTTAGCAAACTGATAAGAATTTAGCTGTTTATGAGCTGTAAGGAAAGTAAAGATAAGGGCTACAGATGGAGCAGTCAGGGCAGTTCTCTGATGGATGCACTGAGAAGAGGGAGGTAACAGTCTGTAGATACCCTGCAGGTGAACCCTGTAGATGAAACACTGTTTCAAATTTTTAAAACGGACCAATTAAAACATTATTTTAGCTTAAAATGAGTAGAATGCAATAATAAAAAATAAGCCCTCAATGGTGTCCACAGCCTTTAACCCCTTCACCCCCGGAGGTTTTTTCGGTTATGCATTTTCGTTTTGCGCTCCCTGCCTTCAAACAGCCATAACTGTTTTATTTTTCTGCTCAGATAGCCGTATGAGGGCTTGTTTTTTGCGGGACAAGTTGTACTTTCCAACGCCACCATTTAATATTGCATATAATGTAGTGGGAAGCGGGAAAAAAATTCCAAATCGGGTGAAATTGCAAAAAAAACGATATTCCGCTACAGTTCTACGGGTTTCTTATTTACAGCGTTCGATGTGCATTAAAACTGACCAGTTACTTTCATTCTACTGGTCAGCACGAATCCGGCAATTCCTAATATGTATAGTTTTTCCTGCGTTTTGATAGTGCTAAAATAATTAGAAAGTTGCCCTTTTTTTTTTTTTTTTTTTTTTCCCTTGTCATATCTTGACCCCTATAACTTTTTGGTATTTATGTGTACGGAGCTGTATGGGGGCTCATTGTTTGCGGGGCGATCTGAAGTTTTTATTGATACCATCCTGGGGTGTGTATGACTTTTTGATCACTTTTTATTTAATTTTTTTTAGAAAAAAAAAGCGACAAAAAACGGCGAATCGCCATTTGGACGCTTTTTTCCGCCACACAATTCGCCGTATTGGAATTTTTTTTTTATATTTTAAAAGTACGGGCGTTTTCGGTCACGGTGATACCCATGATGTCTATATTTATTGTTATTTAGGTATTGATTTTTTCATTATACGGAAAGGGGGGTGATTTGAACTTTTATATATTTTTTAACATTTTTTTTAAATTTTTTTCTGACTATTTTTAAGCTCAAATATGAGCTGATATATTGTGTTTTTTTTTTTCTTTATGAGCAATCAGGGATTTACTAGACTGAGATAAATCCAAGAATTGCTCATTTCTTACCCTGGCCTGCCATCTAGTGGCCAGAATAAGAATTGCACTTTGAAAACTGTAATCCTCACCAGCGAGGATTACAGTTTTCATATGGTGTACAGACACCCCGATTGGCCACTCGGGACGTCTGTACACCACCCGGAAGCGTACGCTTCTGGGTTCAGACGCATCCTGATGCCGTGATCACATGTGATCACGGCATCAGAAGGCCCTTAGAAGACACCGCCGATGGCGGTAAGTAGCGGCAAGTCTCTGCTGTTAGAAACAGCAGAGACTTGCCGGCCATGACGCCCGCCTCACCCGCGAGTGGGCGTCATGTCCCCGCACCAGCGCCGTACATGTACGGCGCTAGTCAGGAAGGGGTTAAGCAACATACCACATTAGTCATGAATGTCATCTCAATATGTGTATCCTTTGGTGCTGTTAATACATTTCATCAGTAGTTTGGTATCTGAAACTAATCACACTTATGGTCCCTTTGTGTGGTACTCATGAATAAAATGCTGATTAAATTCTATGTAACAACCATTAAATGAGTGCAATTGTGAAACGTGTGCCAGCTTTGCAGAACAGAGGCCCCTGGTTTGAAATTTTACATTTGGGAACTGTAGGTGCACATCATTAGTGCCATGCAGACCTGATGTACGGTGCTATTAATCTATGTATAAAACTGCATTATCTGGAATTGGACAGTTTGATAAAGATCCTTGTGTTCTGTAATAATAATTGAACAAAGTTAGAACAGAGATACATTCTCGATTGATACTTTGATTGATGGGGTACCTGGGACTTTTTTGTTGCAGACAAATTGAACTGCTCTTCTATAATGCCATGAGTAATCACAGCAGGGTGATAGCAGAATATTAAGCGCATATCTGGAAAGACATTTGTGAGGATCCTTGCCTGTATCTGCAGCAAATAAAAACCCAAACATTGCACTCTCTCCGCTATTGTAACGTAATGGTATCATTGGGCAGCATAAAAGGGTTAAAAAGTCTATGCTATGGCTCTAATTTAGTGGGAGTTTTGCATTTTTTTTATGGTGGATTCTATGGTAAATAATGACTCTTATATCAAATTTAGGCCTCAGGCACATGGCCGTGCCTGTACTGCAGCCCGCAAACAGCTGGTCCGCAATATACAGGCCATGGCCGTTTGTGCACCCGTACAAGTGAATCCGGAAGGTGCACTGCGGAACGGAGGCACTGAACCCCAAAGAAGCACTGCAGAGTGCTCTGTGGGGTTTCTCTCCGTGCCTCTGCACCGCTAAATGTTCTGTTTTTGCGGTGCCGATGGATCACAGAACCATACAAGTTGAACGGGTCTGGATCTGTCTGCAGGATGGTGCCCATGCATTGGGGACTGCAAATTGCGGTCTCCAATGCACGGAACAGCCGGGCAGCGGCCATGTGCATGAGGCCTAAAAGGTGTTCTCCAGGACATTTAAAAATCACAGAAAAAGAGATGTGCTAAAGTAACAAAATATATATAAGGCTACTTTCACATTTACTCAACTTTCACATTTACTCAACTGGAAAATCCGCTGATTGGTCTGCATTGGTCACATGCAAATAGTAACATCATCATGACTGAGACCAGTGGGAGCATTGGAACACTGGAGGATTTTTCATATAACATGAAAATCTCATTATCGGTTGAATTACTAAAATACACAGGATAAGTTATTTCCTGTTGCTTGTATAGCGTCCATATTGTTAGGAGGCATAGCTCCACTCTCCCTGTGTGTATTGGGACTAGTCATCAGTGAACCTTCCTTCAGCACTACAAGAGTTAATTCTTTCCTCCTTTCCAGTTGCTGGTTAAGTTACTGATCAGTCTCCGTATTTAGCTGGGCTGTGGTTCAACCTCCTCACCTGAGCTGTGAGGTTTTCTGGTTGCTAGTAACTAGCGAAGGTGATCTCTTCTCTGAATACCTGTGTACTGTACCTTGTCTGTCCACCGATTCTGCTCCTTGCCACATGCCCTGACCTTGGAACTGTGACCTGGACTACAGATGTACTGTACCTGCCCCGACCTTGGAATTGCTGTTTGGAATACGTACTCATCCTGCCCTGACTTTGGACCTTGGTGCTTTGCACTGGTGTCTCTGACCCCTGTGGTTTAGCTGACAACTGCACCAGAACTACTCCAGGAGTTAGTAGCCTGGATAGTTCCCTGTGGCGCAGTCCAGATCCCTCTAGAGTGGTTATAGGGTGAATACCAGGGAACTGCCAGGACAACACCCTTAGGTTTAGCCCAGAGTCAAACTGGTTAGTTGGTACGGTGGGTCTACACCCTTTATCCAGTACACGTATATTTCACAGCACTGTACAGATTCTGATACGGGAGAATGTGTATGAGTCATGTGACACGGATGACACGTTATTGTCTGCTGCGGCCTTGTGAGCAACATCAAACTGGATCACATCTCCAGTAACCTGATTCGGCAGGCTCTTCTAGCAGAGAACAGCCTGTCAGAGTTTACTGGATCCAGCCTTTCACTGCGGGACCCCATAGACTATAATGGGATCCATTATAGCACTCATGTCAGAAATCGACCGGATTCCTGACGGAAATGCATTTAAAGGAAGAGGCTTTTATATGTGTGTTACCTATCCAATACTAATAAAAGGATCAAAATTATAAAACCACTCTATTTTCCCTAATAAACATGACCCTTAAAGGGCTTCTGTCATCAGGAACATGGTTCTTAAACTGGCTGACATTAGACATGTGCTGATGTCAGCTGAAGCTAACAGTCGTTGTCCCTTCTTTCTATGTGCCTCTGTTTTTGTGACAAATGAACTTTTATGCAAATGAGCAACTAGGAGCAATGGGGGTATTGCCCCTATTCCTAGAGGCTCTGTCCTCCCTCCTCTGGTGCACATCAGGCAGTGTTCACATCATCCTGTCTGGAACAATCAATCAAAATGATGAGAGGCGTGGCCAGAGGAGGGAGAACAGAGCCCCTAGGGGTAGTGGCAACACCCCCATTGCTCCTATAGGCTCATTTGCATAAAATAAAAGTTCATTTTTCACAAAAACAAAGACACATAGAAAGAAGGGACAACGACTGTTAGCTTCAGCTGCGGTTGATATTATGTGGGTATTACAACGTACAGAATTCTCTAATAGGCCTCTGAATTGAAGAGGGATCATTCATGGACTCATACATCATGAACCAGAGGTACGTGAATCTACAATGGTGCAAGGTCTTCAGTTCAGTGCAGTGCAGAAAAGCTAGCAGGATCCATTCCACTATAGGAATTGATACAGGGGGGCTCAGCTCACATACCTGTTAAGACTAAATAAGGAAAATATTCCTGTATCCCAGCACCTGAATTTGTATCCTGTTCACAAAATGTAGGTTTTCGATATAAGGCCCCATGGCCACGTCTGTATTTCAGTCCGCAAATCATGGATCCACAAAACACAGATACCTTCCACGTGTATTCTGCATCATTTTCATTCTGGTCAATAGAAATGGCCATCCTCGTTCGTGATGAACCGAAATAGGCCATGTTCTATATTTTGCAGAATGGCCACACGGATCCGCAAAAAAACATGGATATGTGCAGAAAGGAATGGGTCCATGCGCTGTCCACAAAAAATGTGGATTGCAGACGGATGAAAAATACAGTTGCAGGCATGCTTGAACCTTGTGGTTTCTGCAGGGTATTCCCAGTTTAATGCTGACAAGATCTCCCTAATTGAAAGTGACTGTTGGTATTGTAGGCATTTCATTGTGTATTAGTCAGCAGGAAACTGTTATTGATGGTCATTGCTTATGCCAGTGCACCTCTGGGTAAATAATCAATCTTGGGGTTTTTCTAATTGGCATCAATAATGTGCTTAGATTTATCAATATTTCTTAACCGCCAAGCTTTAACAATGGACTTAGCAGGATAAATCAGGCTCATGTGTAAGCGGGAACAGACTTCTGAAATCATCTCTCGTGCTTTGTGTAATTTTATGATGACAGTCATGAGAATGTGCTGAAGATTAGTAAGGAATAAGTGGAAATACTGATTAAAACAAATCATTTAATTAGAGCCTCGCTGCACTGCAGAAGCCGGATACACTACACATGGATTAAAGTGTATTAAATGCTAACTCTCTTTATTGCTCTTCTTGGAGCCTCCCTCTTTGCTATGTTCTGTAAGCTGTGGAACCTCAACAGGTTTTTCCAGGAATTCAGAAATTCAAAACTTTTTTTGTCTGTTTTTTTCTTTACTAGCATCCAGTATTCATGGCATGCACTGGTTTTTGTGCTTCAGCATTTTCTTACTCAAAGTGTGTCAGTGGTTAAACTGATGTGCTCAGATTACATTCCCACAGTGCATCTTTCCCTGCTGCATCTTCACCTCCTGGTTCAGGACCTGTTCCCTCCACGGTCATGAGAAAGAGCTGCAGTACCACTCACACTGTGCCTGTTCTGGAGCGCTGCTGCTTCCTCAGCCAGCTTATCGGGAAGGTGTCGGGAGTCAAACTTCCACTAATATTCTTATTATTGATATTTAACTGTTTATTGAAACGAAAGCCAACAAAAGTGCTGGGTATACCCCCACTAAAAATGTCATTGTATCAATAACTTGTCTTCTGGCCTTGAGCATCAATTACAGCTTGTCAACAACATCTGATGCTGTTCACAAGTCGACTTATTGTCTGGTGCGGCATTGTATCCCACTCTTCTTGAAGGGCGGCCCTTAGGTCATTCAGGTTCTGGGGTACAGAGTTACAATCCTCAACATGGTGACTCAGCTGATCCCATAGGTTTCAATGGGATTCAGGTCTGGAGAAAGTGCAGGTCACTCCATTTGAGGTACCCCAGTCTCCAGCAGCCGTTCCCTAATGATGCGACCTTGATGAGCTGGTGCATTGTCGTACATGAAGATGAAATTAGGCCTGAGTTGTTAATGCAGAGGCACAATGACTGGATTAATGATGTTATTCAAGTAGTATGGGCTTGTCACTGTATCATTCACAAAGTGTAGGGTAGTTCTGTATTGACTAGACACACCTGCCCACACTGTAACACCACCACCATCAAAGTCTCATCTGGTGACAACATAGCGCTCTCCTTGACGTCTCCAACATCATTGGCGGCCATAATTTCCGGGAGAGATGTCTAAGGGAGCAGTAAGTGCTCGCTATTGGAAATGCAGGGAGGTAGGGGGAAGCTGTTCTACTGTATGAAAGGACAGTAATGCATCTTCCGTGTCCACATGGCCATGCCGCAAAAGAATAGAGCTTGTCCTATTATTGTCCGCATTACAGACAAGGATAGGACTGTTCTTTTATGGACAGGACATTTTGTTCTGTAAAATGCGGAACACACACGGCTGGTATCTGTGTTTTGCGGATCTGCAATTTGTGGACTGCAAAACAGGCAACGGTCATGTGCATGAGCCCTAATTAAAAGGAGTCGGGTCCCTGATTCCCCTCTCTGAAAGGAGTAGTACTGTGCATGTTGGTCCATCACTCCATTCACTTCAGTGGGACTGACGTACAAAGCACCACTGTACAAATCAAAGAAACGGCAAATTGAGATGCGCACTACAGCTCTAATCAGAAAGGGACCTTGAGGACTCTCCATTCTTGACTGCTGAGACCAGGGGCGGACTGGAAATTTTAAGTGTCCCTGGAAAAAAAAAAAAAAAGTTTTGTAGGCAGATCCAAATTAACAGAAGGCAGGGCAACAATACCATAGTGCAAAATACCTTTCCAGCAGAACCAAATAACACAGTGTAGCACAATATACTGCCCCAAAAGCTAGCCCTCTGTGGTGGCCACCATCAGCTACCATCTTCTATCCTCCTCCAGTTGTCTATGGAGCAGGAGGCTTAGGAGGTGAGGTACGGGCCACAGAAGTTGAATTTAGTAGGGCATGTGTGGTCGCTGGCTAGGTCCATGGGTACCTGATTCTCACAGCCTTAATTAATGTTGAGAGCTCATTATGTACCTGGTCAGCGGCAAACAGGAGGTCTTGGGTGCCCCCTGGGGCATCGGCCCACCTGGAAATTTCCCAGTAGGGTCTATGGCAAATCCACCCCTGACTGAGACCCCCAATGATCATGTGGAGCGGTGATAAATGCTTTTCATGGGATAATCCCTTTATGTGATCAACTCAGGGAGATGTGCTGCCAATAAACAAGCAAATTTTTGCTTTCAAAAACAATGCGATCTGCCAGCAAATTAGTGTTAGCCCATTCGCCTGGTGATCAGCAGCATTGTTTGTTCCCGATCTTTGCCCTGTGTAAAAGGGCTCTAATAATCAACAATCAAGAGCTAACATGTTCCACAGCGGTTCTTGTGGTCATTATTCATGTGATACATGCGCTCCCCTTGCATGTATCTATAAGGCATTATCAAGCCTTCCCTCGAGGAATCACATTGTGGTTGCTAATAAAACAGATCCAAGTAAAAGGTAGCACAGAAATGAAATGGAAACCTAACAAAATAGTATTTTTGGTAGTACAGTAAATACCAATATTATATTCATACGGTCCTAATGTGTAAGGCTATCTGTGGCAAATCTCCTATGTTCTTATGTGAGGCGTATTTTTTTTGTAGCTCCAATGTTGCAGTTTGCTAGGCAACCTTGTTAAGTGCGGCACACGAGCCTGATAAAATAGCTGCATTGCAGAGACAGCCTAAGTATTATGGTTCAGGTTACAATCGTTACTCGATAGTCCTTTTATCTGACCGTCTTGTCTGTGCAGAATTAATTTAGTTTTCACAAAAGTTTGTTTTACAAAAATTGTCGGAAAAATGACTTTCCTAAATCACAGATCAAGGTAATACCTGAGGGATTTAAAATAGTCTTGTAAGCTTTGCAGGTTTGTTAGGTGTTTTTTGTTTTTTTTTTTTTTTTTACTACTCTGACAGATACTGTTCTGCTCCATTTAGACAGAATAGTGGAAGAGATGAGAACCATGCAATTGCCTCAGTAAAACTACATATTAATATATGCACTGTTTCTTTCAGGAAAGGGGATAGTGCCAACATATTCCACAGTGCTGTTCAGAAATTGTGACCACTCTCTAATGAAACTCACAATTTGGTTTTCCCATCCAGGCACACACAGGGCAATTTTATGTAACAGTATGTTTTTGCAGTATACTGTAGGACGAAACCAGAAAACTTGGAGGAAGGACTTACAAACACAACAAGAACATCTCTGGAGAAAATGTTATCCTTGGTTAGATATGAGCACTGCAAGACAGGGCTAACCACTGTGCCAGTCAGTCACTAGTGATAAGGGTAGGGGTGTTGTCCCCTCCCCATATTCTTTGTAAGGCTCTATTACAATCTTTTGAGCTATCTGGGCTAATATTACAGTGGACCTGTCATCATACTATGGTACTCTCAAACAGGGCAGTACAGTATGATCACAGATCTACCTTGTAGAAATTAAAATTTTAAAACTTAGAAACCGAAAAGATCTACAGTATTGTGCAAAAGTTGTAGGCAGGTGTGTAAAATGCTGCAAAGTAAGAATGCTTTCAAAAATAAGTGTTAATAGTTTATTTTTATCAATCAACAAAATGCAAAGTGAATGAAGAAAAGAGAAATCTAAATCAAATCAGTATTTGGTGTGGCCACCTTTTGCCTCCAAAACAGCATCAGTTCTTCTAGGTATACTTGCACACAGTTTTTGAAGGAAATCAAACATCTTGGAGAACCACAGGTCTGTGGAGATAGGCTTGCTCAAATCTTTTTGTCCCCTCATGTAATCCCAGACAGACTCAATGATGAGATCAGAGCTCTTACAGTAGAGTTCATGCACATTGACATCCATATGCAGAGAGTATGTCAGCTTGCAG
The DNA here is from genome assembly GCA_900303285.1 of Rhinella marina. NCBI lineage: Eukaryota > Metazoa > Chordata > Amphibia > Anura > Bufonidae > Rhinella > Rhinella marina. The sequence continues at coordinate 245,423 of ONZH01024586.1, forward strand.
CCGTTGTTAACTTAATATAAATTTGGTAATTTCTTATGTTTTCAGCATAAGAGTAGATACTAAATGGCAAGACTGTGGAGCCATTAAGCCAAACTTTCGACCGTTTTACACTCTCTTCTTAAATGGCTGATGTATAATAATTAGTAATATCAAATTAACTGTAGTAAAATGGTAACATCAGTTATTTCAAAGAGAAGCCTGACTTGGAGTTGATACGTTCCTACTCACTCCACAGCTATGCTAAGTAACATTTCAGAAATAAGGAAGCCAAGACATTGGACTTCTATTCAAAATGCAGTTACTGTAGTTATTTATTCCAACTTGTTATTGCAGTATAATACAGGCAATGTTTTGACCATAATAGGCCTTTGTCAAGTCATACAAAACCCAACTGCCATGTAGCATTGTGGCAGATAATTAGTATCCGACCTAATTGAAAGTGAGACAAAATAGTTATTCCAAGCAAATAAGATGATTTTCGTGTCAAATCATCGATAAAGTTAAAGTATACTATAACCTTACTACAACCTATCTGACCTTTTTTAGCAGTTTTGTCCTCTGTATGCTAGATCTTCAGTTTACAGTTCTGTCAGATCCGGTGGGTGGAGACTAGCTCCCATCTACTGTACTCAGAAAGTAGAGGAGAATCTTCTTCCTAACTTTCCCACACACTCAGCAGCAGCCCCAGATCGTACATTACAGAAACGTACTGACATTTAGTAATGTGAATAAAGCACTCAGGCTAAGACAGGTTGCTTTTGAAGGTTTGGATCTGGGGGGGAGAGTCTGATGTGCTGGGATAGCAAGCTCCAGCATTATATTCTAACATACTTTGTAAAAATTCAATAAGCTGCATCCAAATCACCACCAGGTGGACCAAACATAACTATGGAGACATTATGTGACACTATGATAAAAAAGAGAACAGCAAATTTATCACACAAGTATATGCCGAAGAAAGAAAGATCAGCAAAAGTACTGTCAAAGGTACGGTATACCTCCTCAGATGATGACTAACGCTCTCTCAACCACTTCTCAGAAAGGGAAAGAAGGATAAATGTTGGGCTAAGACCTAACATGTCACAGATCTTTAAGGAGAAGAACTCATGCTGCAGAACTATCCTAACAATGCTGTACTTCACTACTTGAAGACTAAAGAAGAGCATGAATCAGAGCAGGACAGCTGTGTAGATACCATACCAAAATAGGAAAATTAACACCATTTTTAAACTGGAGCCAAGGTATTGAGCCCAGAGGGAAGACATATAAAATATCATTTACACTAATATTGGATGAGGTTTTGAGCCAAAACCAGAAGTGGATTCAAAAGGAACTGGAAATATAAAGGAAGGATTTATACTTCTCTTTCCTGATGGATCCACTTCTAGCTTTGGCTGAAAATCTTGCATCTGCTCAAAACTTACCCCAAAAAACTTTGTGTGGCCGTATCCTAAGCGTGTTTACCCGCTTTACCCGGCTCTAGCGATGATGTGTCTACAGAACATGTGATCACTGGATGCAACTGTCACCTAATTGGTGTTGATACGTCACCACTACTGTCAGTGATTGGCCACGGTGCTCATGTGTCCACACATTGTCGCTGAAGCCTGGTAAACAGAGACAAGGAAAACGGGAAGTTTTGGGTTCGGTAAGGTGTTAAAATTACTTTATTACTTATTACATTGTAAGCTGTCTCTACAACTGTATGGGGCTTGACAAGCCTTTTAAAACTTTTAAATATATTTTTTCATCCCAACTGGTTTAATAATTCTTCAAAGATAACATTTCAGTATCTTTGCTCTTATCCTGATGCATATTGGTATTCTCAAAAGCTCCCAGAATCTTGTTTCCATAGCATTCATTTTCCATCTGGATGTACAGTAGAGTGATGACCAAGGTTATAAAAGTAAGTGTTCTTGAATGTCTGTTTGATCTTGCGTTAAACCCTCAGATGATGAAGGATTGAGCAATATAAAGCTCAGAAAAGCATTTCTTCAATATTTCTTGTGGCCTAGCGACATACAGGGCCCAGACAGCAGTTATTATTACTGCAGGCCTCTGCTGACAAGCTTGAAGGCTGCTTAATAGATTTGCTTTATTAAAGAAGGAAAACATTGTAAATGTGGCATAGGAATGATGAAGATGAATAATTATAATATATGATGTCTGTCGGCACTGCACTGATAAAATCTATGATGCTGGGTGCCTGATATACTAGGAAACTGCAGTTCCCGAATATAATTATTGTAATGGCTCTGAAGCTGTGGATTCAGAATACGCTGAGATTTGATGCGTGCTATTTCATATTGGTTAGACCGGATTCCTTCCTTAGTAAGAGACTACAAACTTTCAGTAATTAGAAAATAGTGTCAGTTTGTAGTCTGTTGCTAAGGAGAAGCTGACCAACTGATATAAACAGTTGCTGGAATACGTGACAACTCTTAAAGGGGTATTCTGGTTCTATAAAGGTATTCCCTATTCACAGGATAGGGCATAAGTATTAGGTCAGTGGGCGATCAACCACTGTGACTCCCCACCAATCACGAGAATGCGGAGACCGTACCCCAAGGAGCCCCCCAAAAAGAACGGAATGCTCAGTTGGGCATGCATAAGGCCACTCCATGCATTTCTATGGGAGTCCTGGAGATAGCCGAGCACTGTAATTGGCTATCTCTGGAACTCCCATGTAAATTAATAACGGCCGCACCCATGCCCAACCTGCCACTCCATTCATTCCAGGTGTCTATGGCCCCCGTTACCATGATCAGTGGGGTCTCAGGGGAAGGACTCCATCCAATCTAATAGTTATGCCCTATCCTGTAGATAAAGGATAACTTTTTATAACCAGAATTCCCCTTTAAGGGCCTATTAGATGGAGCGGTTATCATTTGAATTTTCATATAATCATTTGAATTTGAGAAATTATCGTTGCATTTAATAGGGTCCGGCAATCGGATGAGCAATAAATTGTTCGTTCTGCATGTATTTGACACGTCTGCGAGATCTGAAAGATTGTTTTTTAGTCATTACCACATCCCCTCGTGTGCTCAGAAATCTGCCAGTCATTAGCAGCGTAAATGCTCTTGTGGCAGACGCGCAACGATCACAATAACAAATAAATAGCAAAAAAAATATTTCTTGAATGTCTTTCAAATGTAAATGACTAAATCTGAACTGAACCCGGACATACCTTTAAATTCACCCAGGCAGCCCGCCTGAACAGGGCATCGGAGCATCTCATGCTAATTAGCACAGGGCAAAGGCATTTAGCCCGGTTCCGGCGACGTAACGGGCTCTGCCAGGCGGAGGCTTCTGCCCGGCAGTGAGTCCGGTGACATCACCGGCGCTGATGGGCGGGCTTTAGGGCTGCCCTAGCCAGTAAAACGGCTAGGGCAGCGCTAAAGCCGGGCCATTACGTCACCGAACACTGCCTCCGCCCGGAAGAGTGTTATGTAAACAAAAGAGCCCTTGGCCTGCGCGATCCAGCGCAGGGCAAGGGAGGGCATCAGAGCATGAGATTCTCCGATGTCCTGTTCAGGCGGGCTGCCTTGGTGAATATAAGGGTATGTCCGGGTTCAGCTCTGAACCCGGACAACCCCTTTAATGAAAAAAATCTGTAGAGATTAGAGATCTGCTGGAGCAGTTTATGGAGGCCTACATAACTTATATGGATGGGACAAGGTGGTCTTAAAAAATAATAAATAATATCACCTCTAAAAGCCTAGTGAATTTTTTAAAAAATGTACACAATTATAATCATATGGGCCCTGATTTATGCCTTTACCCGAGAATTCTGGCTTCAAAAAGTCGCAATTGGGTCTTTTGTGACTCCCTTGCAGAAATATTTTTTGCATTTTTACACCACTCACTCCAGTTTTGAAATATGGGTGAGAAAGTGGGCTTTGTTGGTTATGTTAATTATTTTCATTCCAGATTTATCACTGAGACTTTTTTAAACAGTTGCTATCTCACTCCAGTAGGAGGGTGGAGTAGGAAAACTGGAATAGCTTTTCTAGGCAAAACTGTTAGGTTTAAAGGGGTTATCCGGAATCCAGGATCATCAATATCAGATCAGCGGGGGTCCGACACCTGTCCCCCAGTCGATCAGCTGTTAGAAGAGGCCAGGCCACAGCCTCTTCCTAGGTCAATGCTGTCATCGGTCACGTGACCTAGTTGCAACTCAATTCAATGGGGCTGAGCTGCACTACCAGTCAGCTGCTCTACAATGTATGGTGCTTGGTAAGCTGCTGGAAGGAAACAGTACTTACCGAAGCTCCGATAATCGCCACAGCTTCCTGAAAAAGCTGATCGGTGCCGGAACTCAGCCTCCCTCAGATGTGATAATGATACAAGTGACTGTGTCTGGATAAAAAATAAGTTGATCTGTAACACTCCATTAATGATCTGTTACACTTATTTAACAAATAGTGTCAGAAAATAAATGCCAGGTCTGCCGTACATGAATGGCACATGACCGCACAGGCCAATGATTGGCTGCAGCGGTCACATGATGGCATGTAACGTCTGCAAGCCCAGTGGGGACTAGAATGTCAGGACGTGTGAACCACGGGTGTGGAATTTTATTCTCCATTTCATCCAACCCCCTGTTCTCTGATACGATTTATAAAGTCTTGGACAACCCCTTTAATTCATTTTCTCACTGTGTCTAAATGGTATATTTATAATTTAAACCCAGCTACAAATTTGTCTCTGTTCACAATGGCATGATTTCTCCATTTTTTACAGAAGTGGTAGCTGAGCTGTTTTTGAGAAATGTTAGGTTTGGATTGTCTCATTTATCCCAGTATAGCATCATTTATATTGCTGAGCGATGAAAGTCCACGCATGTCATCCTGTGACCCGGATGCAGTTTGTGTGTTTGGTTCTGAAGATCTCTACAACAAGCGATTGACCTTAGAGTTCGCTTTGGGAGAGACACTATTGTATTATACATAGCATTCCTCAGTTCCTCTTCCTGCTCCTTCATTTAATGATTAGCAGATATAGATTTTGCTGGCCGAGGCTTTGTGTTGAAGGTTGCAGATCTCTGCCTTGGGCTTGGGGAGCTTAGCCGAGCAGAAGGCATAGAGGGACGCCGGCGTCTACTTACCCGGCCTCACAGAGAGACTGTTCAGAATTGATTAGAAAAATGGTGTTTTTCTCCACTAAGGTGCTCCTACTAAGTATGGGGCTATTACCATCAAAGCAGCGGGGGGAAGAGAGATTTAAATCGATAAAGTAACGAGAATAACATAAATGGAAACCGCTCTATTATATGTTGTCCTCACAGCACGAGAGACAAGTACCATGCTGACCATAGCCTTTCTCCGAATTGTAGGAACGCATAAAGGGATTTGTAATGAACTGTATTGTCAATCATTAGAAAGTTTATGGAATTTAATAAATAGCTAGATATTGTTTAGAGCTGAATTTGCCATATCCTGAGGTTAATTTTGTTTAAAAAAGAATATTTCTTTGAAAATTGGCAACAAAATGAATCCTATTCTACAAGCACAGTAAGGCTACATTCACATGTCTGTATTTTCCGTCCATGTCCGATCCGCATTTTTGCAGATTGCAAGTGGATCCATTCATTTCTATGGGTTCGCAAAAACTGCAGACAGCACAAATTATAGAACATGCTCTATTCTTTTCCGTTTTGAGGACATTTATTTAGCAGGGCCAGTGGAAAGTGCGAGATGCATACGTCCAGTATCCGTATTTTGCGTATATGCCGTTTGCAGACCGCAAAAAGTTCAGCACAGATATAAACCCATCGGTGGTCCAACTACTCACTCTCGCCATGTTCACAGTTTGTCAGATTGATGGAGTATACTGTTAAGTTGTTTCCGTCAGCCACATAGGCAGCACACATGCTTGACTACCACTCCATTCAAACTTTTGCAAGGCCCAATGGAGCAGGCAATTATAGCGAAGGAAGTGTTCCTGCCCAACAACTGCCTGCTCATCAATGGAGAAGAAAGCTGCAGTGATCCCTTCCGCTATATGGGCGCACTAGCGCTATCGTCTGTCCTTATACAGCATGGATCAGCAACTGTCAGCACTCCAGCTGCTGTGAAACTACAACTCCCAGCGTGCCAACTTACTTGGCTGTTCTTGTAACTCCCACAGAAGTGAAAGGAGGATTCTGGGACTTGCCGGAGGTTGCTGATCCCTCGTATACAGAGTCATTGTTTCTGGGCCGCGCAGTGCTGCTGAGAGAGCACAATCTGTTGCCCACAAACAACCATTTCGGTGACCACATGAATGATTGATTCATCTGATGAACGAGCGAAATGCAGCACCTTTACACGGGCTGATTATCGGGAACGAGCATTCGTATTAATATTTCTCCCTGATAATCAGGCAGCGTAAAAGGACCTTTAGTAATAGTTGGGTCCCCTAGTGATCATATATTTATCTGCTTTGTGATACATGACATTTGTGGACTCGGACCCCCACCCATCAGGTATTGATGACTGGCGGATTGCTTTTTTTTTTTTTTAAATCTTTATTTTTATTTAATCTTTATAGCACAAAAGCCAATATACACCATTAGCATATCAAGTAACAATGTCCCCAATATAAATCCCACCCTTGGCAGAACGAGAGGAGAAAAAAAAACCACTACCAAAATGACCATATTCTGGACAAAGTCTCAAGCTTATTCTGAGAATTATACCTAATTTTCTCATAGACCTTTACTTTATTGACCAAGTTTAACCAGTTGTTAACATCAGGAGAAGCACTAGACACCCGTCCCCGTGGACTGGCGGATTCCTGAGAAAGGGCTGTCAGTGAAATGATCAGTTGGCCTATAGCAATTGAAGTTGCATGGGTTATTCAGCATAACTGTCCTCAGTTGTGCAGTGTTAATTCTGCTGGCAGGACTACAAGTAACCCAAGTTACCATGTTGGTTTATGATGTATGACGAATCTGTCCATGGTCAAGAATGGCGCTGTTTCAGCAAGCAAATCATATTTTCCCTATTTCATACAGCCCCTTTAACTGGATCTCTAGGTTATAATGATCTATGTCGTCAGTTGTCAGACCTGGTGCTAATTTGTTAGTCACAAATGCTGTACTTTTCAAGCTTTACATTATGTCCAGTTGGTTTTATCATTAAATGCAATACTACAGAGAATCCATGAACTTTTACTCCTCAATATCCTGTGGCTCACAGTTCCATAGTCTCACTGCTCTTACCGTAAAGAATCATCTTTTTGTTTGTGTAGAAACCTTCTTTCCTCTATATGTAGAGGATGTCCCCTCGTCACAGTCCTAGGGATAAATAGATTGCCAGATACCTGTATTTTCCCTTAATATATTTATACATACTGTAGTTTTGGGCCCCATATGCTATAAAAGATATAGGAGAGCCGGTAAAGGGCCATGGATAGGCGACCACATTAAATGGGATGGAAGGGCTCTCTTATAATAGGAGGCTTAAAAATCTGGCTTGTTCAACTGGATAAAAAGAGGTGATCTCATTTACATGTTTCCAGGCGTAAATGTTTATGAGGAACTACTCCACACACAGAGTGTTTTTCTCTCTAGGCACATGGCTACTGTAGATGGGTCTGATTTATGATGAGGCACATGCCTCATTATAAATTAACAAATCTTACGACAGCCAGGGGGGGAAGCTAAGACGGCATAAAAAGCTGGTCTTACTAAATGACCCCCAGTGAGTGCAACAGGTCTGCAGCACAAAAGGCTGAATTGAGAAGGGGAAAGGCTTGACATGAGGATCTAAGAGCACTGTGATATTTTTTTCTTCAGTGGTTAGCACTGGTGCCTTGCAGTGCTGGGGTCCTAGGTTCGAATCTGACCAATAACAATGTCTGCAAGGAGTTTGCATGTTCTCTGCCTGCTTGCATGGGTTTCCTCTGGGTACTCTGGTTTCCTCCTACACTCCAAAGACATACTGTAAAGCGCTGCATAATATAGTAGTGCTGTATAAGTGCATGAAATAAATAAATATATGTCCTTGTCAAAAAGTAGCAAATCAAATCTATGCCTGATCCACATATTTTGAGCTAACAGGATTATATTAATGTGTACTATGCTCATTTTCTATACTTTGTACACATATACTGATTGAGTCATTAGAAATATATACGAGGAACGCCTTGACCTTCAATATTCAAAGTTTTTAGATCCAGTCTAAATTTTAAATTACAATTTTTTTTATAAATTCCCAGTCAAATTCAACCCACTTTTTTTCTTCATGCCTAATTCAATAATGCTCAGTATAGGTAGTGATGGCTGTGCAATGGTAATTGCTCTCAGCAGGCTGGCAGTATTACCGCACAGACGTGCCAGCCACTGTTCTTTTATGATTCTCCCCTGTCTGCTCCACAAAGTGAGGAGTGAAATGCCTTTCACATGCCAAGTGCTTTCTCCTTTACAGTAATGGATCCTCACAATGAAGTGTGCAAGACCATGGGGGGAATGCCGGGAACTGATCGTTATTCAGCCATTTGTAAACTCTTTAAATCCATAGTAACATTTTCTTTACGTGAATAACAGTGCATTGAGTTGTCCTATTCTGTCCTTACTTTAGTTGGGTGACATCTATATACTGCCACCAATACAGATCTTACAGGTTAAACTGCAAAGCATGTTCTCTACTTTATTTCACAATGAACCAACAGTCAGTATACATCGATATATTTAGGAGGGAATTCATTATAGACTGGCGTTTTACGCAGGTCTATGATATCCCTGTCACTGGAAGAGAACGCGCCTAATTTATGACAAGGCACACGCCTTGAGAAAGTCCAGCTTCCACTAAAAAGCGTTGCCTCTTTATTCTTTAAAAATCTTGAATAATAAAATCCAAGTGTGACATCATACAGAAAGGATAGCGTTAAAATCTGCGCGTTTTAGATACCAAAACACGATCCTTACTCAAATTAGGCACATCCTCCGGCAGTCCATTCGCCTAAAGTGAAATATATGCCTGATACATGTTTCAGGCTCGCTGACCCTCCACCAAACCAAACCCCTCCACCACCACCAGCTTGTCACACCCCATCTCGAGAAAGTGGCGAGGCACGCGCTACTTTTTTATGCCAGAAAACTGGAGTTGGAGAAATGATAAATTCCCCCATAGCGTATTATAAACCTGCACAGAAGCATGAGTATGGTCATTTGCATAGCAACAGGTAATGGTCCTAATGTTTTGGGCTTTACTAGCAGCATAAGCAAGAGATAATCTGTCACCTGCTTCTCTGACGGTGGCATCCAGTAGTGTCAAGCACTTAGAATTCAGCTATATGAATTTTTTTTGGAAATATGCTATGTTTTGGCTAAACTTGCATCTAAATTTATTATAGTGACTACTAACAGGCTTGCTGGTAGAGGTTACCATGCGGAAACTCCATGCTCATGGGGAGACAAGCATTGTAACCTTAGCCTACGTAGCTTATACAACTATGACTACTGCCCTCTACAGTGGACAATGGCCAACAGGACTGTCCCGTGTGATATTTGGAAAGTTGACACTTACTATATTTATTTTTTTTGCTTTTCTCTACCAGTTTTCTTTAAATGGGGTTCTCAGAAAATGATTTAAAATGAACACCAGCAACCTGTCCTAGAATGTGAGCAGGACTGGTTGCCACCATTTGCATAGTTGCCTAGGAGGTAGAGGGATACTCTTCATCACTACACTCTGCACTGCTCTACAGTAGATGGTAATGATGAGATCCTGCCTATGATATGCCATCATGGCTGAGCAGCCTGACGGGAACACTCACCAATATGTAGTATATGCAAGTGCCAAAGCGTATTGTGTACTGAGGCTCCTTCCCCTCGCCTCCCTAGGCAGCTCTGCAAGTGGAGGCAATCAGTACTGCCCACATTCTAGGACAGGTTGCAGGTGGCCATTTTAAATTATTCCCGGAGAACCCTTTTAAGATAATCTGCATGGGATCTACCATCATTGTTTTTGATGCATTTGTTTTTCCTTGCCTTTCCAATATGATGTATTCTCATACATATCGAGAAGTCTTTAGCGTTTATTTGACAGACTGTATGGCATGTTGTAGATCAGTTTGTTTGTTTTTTTGTCGTTTTCTGAATAAGGCTGATCCTGATGTTTTTTAAGGATTTTTTTTCACTAGTTAATTAGTCCTAGGCATTCAGCAACCCAGCCTTTCCCAACTTGTTTACTAGACTTAGATTTTTGCCCGCACAGCAGCTGCCGCTTTATCTCATTCCAACCACAGTTGCCAGGTTTGAACATGAGGAGCATAATGTCGCCCTCCCGCCATCCACAGAGACACCAGGGACATAGCCGAGAAATAGAACTATTTTTGCAAAAGCCAATTTCCATTGGGCCTATGACACAATTAAATGCGATTAATGCCAATTTTTTTTATGTTTCTAAAGTACACAGATATAAAAAAAAGCCTCAATGTAAGGGCCAGGATTTTGCTTGTACACACTCTGTTGCATGAAAATAGCAGTCTGCATTTGGTAAATGGCAGGATGTTTGCTGCCCTTTTCTAACGACGGATTATATGGAACTGTTCACAATCCAGCTTCTTTCATATCTAGAATAAACACTTGGCTGCATTGAAACGACCAGAGCCATAGACGCCAGATGCAAGGACCTGGCTTCTAGCATTGCACATAATCTTCTTTCATTGCTCTCGTCGGTGGACCATTTCTTGGTGTATATGTAAGTGTTGGTATGAACACAGCACTAATATAGAAATGGCGCTGGACCTCAGTTTCAGCTGACATGAGGAGCAGATTACTCACAGCTTCACTGACAGCTTGAAAACCACTGTGCCAAGATGCCAGGTTCCCACCTCACCACTGGTTCTCTGTTTCCCTGCCAAGTTTGCTTCCCCCCTCCCCCCCCCCCTCAAGAATGATGATCTTTTTGTTCATCAGTACATGGCATGAAGCTGCAGAACCTCTTTGACATAATGCTGTATTATTTTGTTAATTAAGAAAAAAAATGTTCAATAGGGCATCCTGAATTTATGACACTTTCTAAGACTAGTTCTCTTAGGGAATAGTCTGCCAGATCTCTCTGCGTTTTGTTATTGCCGGAAGCGTAAATGTCCGCACAGCATTTTTCTTGCAGCCGGATCTCCGCCGGTCTCCATTATAGTTAAAAATATTCTACAGTTTTCAAACCAGCACCTGCATCTGAATACTTTTGTATTTGCATGTAATAAAAAATTTAGCATAGCCTCTGAGTTATTCAATAAAATATATCTGTATAGCGCCACCTGCTGTTTGTACTTTTTCTTATTTCTTTGTCCTGCTCTCTGAGATAGCCACACATGCTCAGTTTCATCATTCATCTGCCTCCTGAGCTGTGATGGGGAGAGCATGGACACGCCCCCTTAGCTGCAGCAGAAAAGACATTCCCCTTGAGCTGTCAGCTTGATATAAATCTAGCAGAGCAATGAATGGGGAGATCTCTGGATCCATGGAAGGTACAGGGCTGGTTCTAGTGTTGTTAGAAAGAGGTTGTCATGTACTATATGATGTCTGATTTTCATTTTTTTACATTAGTCATGGGATAAACCCTTTAAGCTTCTGGAAATACCAAAATGCAGAGATGCTGTGCCATTGCAGTCAATCAAAGTGCAGCTTTCATTTCTTATAGTGCTCTTGAAAAATGAAAGTTGCACTGTGATGGGTTGGTACGGGCAACAAAAACAGTGTGGCAGATCTATGAAAACTGTCTAAGGGACTGTTCACACCTCATTTTTGCATACGTGACATGGATATGTTTAGACATACAGAAAAAAATATATACACAAATGTATGAAATTTTGTGGTATCCTTTGCTATCTCCGGCAGCCCCATAGAGCTGAATGGAGCAGCAGTGCACGTGCGCGTCCGCCTCTCCATTCAAATGATCAGAAACGTATCCTCTGTCTTGTGTATAGAGGATACGTTGATGAAATGGGAGAACCCCTTTAAATGTTCTTGGGGTATGTTCACATGCCGTAACATGTTGACTGAAATATACAAGGCTAATCCTCATTTTCAGCAGCATTTACTTCCATGTAAATTGCTGCAAAAATGTGCAAAATATGCAGCAAATCACACACCAAAGTATTTGGAGAGTATCTTATGTTCCCCATTGACTTCTTGAAGCATTTTTAAAAATTATAGGTGTAAAAAAGTGTATAAAAATAAGTGGTGTATGAACAATGTATTTCCATTGAGAACAGTGGGAATCTGTTTTTGAGCATATATTGGTGTGTAATGTATGAGCAGTTTACATGGTGAAATGCGCTTCACATTTAGAACCTCCCTTAGGACTGACAGTAGAGGGTGGATTATACTTTGCTTAATTTCATTCCTGCGCAGACATTTAATTTGGATCTGACCCTTATAACATTCACACACTATTATACTATAGCGACGGCTATTCCTTTTTATGGATTATTGGGAATCTGTCATATCTTGTCCTTCTCGCTAGTATCACTATGACAGTATTGTACTGAGATTACTGCACATGTGGCTCAGGTATGAATAAGCGCTCACAATGCAGTGCCTAATAGGGTCAAAATTGTATGCTGCATATTGCACGGGTTACGGTATATGGGGCCGGATCCTCACAAAGCAGTATAAATGATTCGCTATTTTTTAAGGAGAGAAAGTTGAGGGCGTCATAAATGGAGATGGTGTAAACTTAGGCTGGGGCCTAGGCTGGATGATAAATCTGGTGAAGACCCTTTTCTTTGTCTATACCAACTATTCTTTGACTTACTTTGAGACGGAATTGTGACGCAAGTTTGGACCAAAATGACACATCTTAGACCGTTTCCTAATAATCCACACCCCTTTCAGGTAGGCCACACTACTTCAACCAATTGGGCACAAAAACCACTTCTTGCTGCAACTGATCCCAAAATCTAGGTGCACTTGCATTAGTAAATGTGGGCCACTTCAATTTACACTGAATCCTTAGTTGTCAACTGTCCTGAATTTGCTTGGACTTTCCCTTATATTCAGAGAGACTTCAGGCAAATTCGGACTGTCCCAGGCAAAAAATAGGCAAGGCTAACGATAACCCCACCCATAAGAGGCGTTCCTGGCTGTTTTGTGATGTTCCCAGGGGGCTGGATTTATGTGCCTCAAATTTACCAACTTCAACGTTGGTACGTATGTGAATCACAGCTTCAAGAGAGATACAATAGTTTTGATTTAATGGCAGAATGGGTCTAGAATTCTGTTAGAAGAAATGTCTACTTACACACTAGACCCCAGAAGTTCTCCATGTTCCCTCATCCTCACACAGATTATCATCATACATGTTCCAATCAACCCGAGAGGCAGAGTATGGTCCTGCCAGTGCTGCTATCGATGAGGAATGCATAGCACTGAACCATCGCCAATCTCCAGCTCCGATGCACCATGTTGGATATCCAGCTCCAGCACCATGTTGGATATCCACATATTAGAAGTTGTTTTTTTTTTTGTATATGTTGGCATAGTTCAGTAAGCACAATTTTGATTTCGTTATAACCAATCACTCCTTAGGCCACGTTCACTGGAGTTCACCGGATCTGGCATTACCAGAATCAATAAATCACTGTCAGATCCTTATTGACTATAACGGGTGATCCAGCAGCTTTCCGCATTAATGCCGGGTTCGCATGCAACGATTTTTGGTACAGCTGGCATTTGTGTCGGATCAGGCAGCAGAAACATCTTGACGAATATGTGAACGCACCCTTAGGCCTCTTTCACACAAGCCATACGGATTTTGTCATTGTCTGTTCAGAGAAAAACGGATGGTTTTGCATGCAAGTTCAATCAGCTTTATTTTTGATTGTGTTTAGTGTGTGTGTTTTTTTTTTCCATGCGGATGCAATCAGTTTTTGATATGTTTTTCACGCAGAAGAGCCGAAGAATAAGACTCAACATCTCCTAGCAACCATCACTGAAAAATGCATTTCAATCGGGATGTCTTTCGTTTTTCACACAAGCCCCATTCACTTCTATGGAGCCAGAGTGAAAAACGCACAATATAGAACATTCTGCGTTTTGTTTTTTGTTTTGTTTTTCCTGAACGCAAAGCTGATGGGTGAAAAACATGCACATATCCTTTGAAATCAATGGTTCAGGATTCAGTCTGTTTGCAACACCCATCACATCCAGACAGAAAACTTGTGAAACAGTCCTTAGGCTGCTTTCACACACTGCAGTTTTTGTTGCAGAAATTTCCGCAACTGAAAATCAGTTCCATTGAGTAGAGCGGCAATCACATGGATTTCTGCAAGCCCCATTCACGTGAATGGAACTGATTTTCATTCGTCGAAATTTCTGCAACAAAATCTGAAGAGTGTGAAGACTCCCTTAAAGTACAGCACTCCCACAAATTTTTTTTATTCCCTGACCTGTTAGAAAGGTACACAATGTACATTGCAGTAATCTTATTAGGTCAAATTCACACTTCGGTTATTTGGTCAGTTATTCCATCAGTTATTGTGAGCCAAAACCAGTAGTGAAGCCAACTCAGAGATCAGGTGTAAATGTATTTTGTACCCGAACCTGGTTTTGGCTCACAATCACTGATGGAAATAACTGATCAGATAAGTGAAGTGACTGTATTTACCGTATGAGTTATCCACTCCCTTCTGAACCTCAGCTAGGTCAAGTGACCAATACTGACTCACCAAATAACACAGCATCTTAAGTGTGGACAGGAAGAAAGTTTCTAAAGGTATTCCTTTGGAAGCCTCAATGTCAGTCTTGGGGCTCATGCACACGACCGTATGTATTTTGCGATCCGCAAAAAATACGGATGACGTCCATGTGCATTCCGTATTTAACGGAACAGCTGGTCCCTAATAGAACAGTACTATTCTTGTCCGTAATGCGGACAATAATAGGACATATTCTGTTTTTTTGCAGAACGGAAATATGGACAGAAAACAGAAACGGAAGGCACACGGAGTACCATCCGGTTTTTTTAAATATGAAAAATGAATAGAGAAGTAACTGACTTCCTGCCCTGTGTCAGTTGGAGATCAGAATGTTGGTCACATGACACAGCTGAGGACCAGAAGGGAGGTTATAACACAATTAGTCACTAGTGAGATTACATTTACTACATTTACTTACATCATGCACCTTTCTAACAAGTCAGTGAATAAAATTTTGTGTGTGTGTGCTATTTTAATGTATGTCCCTCTAGTACAGTATCTCTTTGCACTGGCGATCCAGTGCATTTTTATTCTATTGGTTCTATCTAATGTACTAAAAGGTTCTCAAGCTGAATTGTAGCAGCACAACAGTTAAACGGCTGCCGGCTATTTTCCAGTTTTAAGTTTCCCAACTATTGACATAGAAGAGATTAAAACTCAGAAATAGCACTGATGGTGCCTAATAATTAAAAGACTTGAAAACCCTCTTTTTAATACCTCCCTGGTGAATTTTTGGATTAGACATAGTCCTGCTTTGGATTAACATACAAATTGAATTGCCAATGTACCCGCACATAAAACTGTTCACATTCACTTGGCTTCTCATTGTACGCTTTACAGCCTACTATTCCATTTCTCCGTGGCCTCTACAAGGAGTTTTAAATTATAAAGAAAATAATCTCGGCGTCCAGGCTATAGGAGATGGAGGAGACAGACCTCCTTTATGCCAGAGCTGCCGGGCCAGCACGGCCACATAGAAGTTGTGACTCTTGATAGGTTAAATTGATATGTCAGTATTAGCAAACGTGCAGCGGCATACGACACAATGTATTACATTACAACTCTTGTAAATTCATATTGCTGCAGAGTGGAAAAAGGGACAGATGGCTGAGAATAGCTGTAAGATATTCTGCTGCATGTCCCTGAAATTTCATTAGACAGACGTTGAGGGGGGGTGGTTATTAATGCATTGGATTCATCCTAGAAGACATTAAACAATGATTGCTGGCGTATTTTAATGTCACCACTAACACTTTACCTCTGTGCTACTACATTGCTTCCTAATCAGATCACTTTTTTATTAGTACAGTTGCATGTAGCAGACATAAAATATGGCTAATAATTCATTTTTAAAATCTAAAATATAACATAATTTGTTATATTAAAAAAAATATATTTTTATTTATACATTATATAGGCATATCAATAAACTTGGCATCTAATAAGATGAGGTTTGATTGTGCCTTTTTAAAGCAAATTTGTACCTGTGACACTCGCTGGCCTGTTAAGTGTGCACTTGGCAGCTGAAGGCATCTGTGTTGGTCCCATGTTCATATGTGCCTGCATTGCTGAGAAAACTGAAGTTTTAATATATGCAAATGAGCCTCTAGGAGCAATGAGGGCTTTGCCATTGCTCTTAGAGACTCTGCTCTATCTGCAACTGCTGCACCCTCACCACATTGATTGACAGGGCCAGACAGTGTAAACATCCTAATGTTTAGCCCTGCTAATCAAAATGGAGAGTGCGTGGCAGTTCCAGAGAGAGCAGAGCCTGTTGGTGTAACGGCAACGCCCCCGTTGCTCCTAGAAGCTAATTTGCATATATTAAAACTCAATTTTCCTCAGTAATGCAGGCACATATAAACATGGGACCAACACGGATGTCTTCAGCTGCCACGCGCAGGTTAGCCAGTTTCATAGGTACAAATCTGCTGACAGATGCCCAAACAGGGAGCGACATGGACACATTAAGCCCTATGCGTTAGTTCTATGAGAGAGCAATCAGCTCAACTACTGCGCCATATGAACAGTGACCTGGTTAGCTCAATGATTGACTTATTAGTGCAGCCGTGCTGTGCCATGTGCACAGTGGCACAGTTGGCCTTATGATAAAGTAATAAGTGCAGTTGTCTATCCGCCAATTACTGGGTCATGTGAACATTGATATAGTTGGCTCAATGACTGTGTGAGCGGTGCAACTGTTTAATAACTACAGTACTACTACATATGGACAACGAAAGTTGGTTTAATGATAGAGTAACAGATGCAACTGCTGTTCCATGTGAACAGTGACATAGTTGGTTCAATGATTGAGTTGCAAGTGCTGTTGCTTAGTAACCAATTACTGCGACCGTAGAATTGGTATAATTCGTTAGCAACTAATTGCTGCAGTGTATGAACATTGACATGGTCAGTTCAATAATAGAGTAACAAGTGTGATCATTTAGCAACTAATTACCGTGCTATGTGAACAGTGAAATAGTTGGTTCTATGACTGAGCAACAAGTGCAATTGTTCAGTAACCAATTACTGCGTCATGTGATTTCGTAACGAACAACCATTGGTAATTTGTAATTTTTTTTTTTTGCATGATTTTATGCCATGAGTAAGGGTCATTATCGTTAGACCTGAAACGCGTAGGAGTTCATGTGTCCATCTCGTTCCCTGTTTGGTTTTAAAGACGCACAATAAAGTTTCTACGGTCTTTTATCGGATGCTGGAGTTTTTCTGTTGATTTCCAAGTTCATCATATGGCACCACAGAGCCGGTGAGCCATACAATGCCCTATCGTGTATATCTCATGTAAAAGAATACTTTTCTAACTGTTCTCAATAAGAATAGGGGCAAATGATGAAATCAAATAAGTAATGAAGTGAAGAAGGGGATGAAGTCTTGCTCTACCCAATGCTTCTCGTCATTACTTGTACAGCTTCCCATCCTTCAATTGATTGCTTTGTTAGCTTTCAGCTCTTGGCCCCGTTATTTTCTGGCAGCGATAGAATTGTTGAGTCATCCACTCATTCATTGGAAGCTGAAATTCAGTCCTGAATGATGAAACTGTAGGTACAGACACTTGAGAGGTGCTGAGGCACGTGTAATGGGTGTGTCACTGTTAGTTTTTTTTTCTGCCATCACGATGCATATGGTAGACGGAGGAGATAAAGTCCAGTTCAAAAGTTTAAAATCTTTTAAAGTATTCTGGCAAATTGTTAAAATCAGGAGCGGACTGGGAACTTAAAGTGGCCCTGGAAAAAATTCTAAAAGTGGCCTCGTTTTGTCGTTGAGTCCAAATTGATAGAAGTCAGGACCAACACAAGTAGGCAGAGCCAGCAATACCATATTGTGGTACATTATACTACCCCAACAGAGTCAAAATACTGCTGCCGACAGCACAAAATACATCCCCAAAAACTTCCACTGGCTGGCCGTGAGGAGGACCCAGGTGGCCCCCTGGGCATCAGCCCACCGGGAAATTTCCCTGTAAGGTCTATGGCCAATCCGCCCCTGGTTAAAATTATTATTGCTCCCTTTGTAAATCATATCTGCTGCTGAGAAAGCTGAATGACAACCAATATGGCTTTCAATTCAAGTTCTTACACCGGTTGTTGTCAAGCTTGTCCAGATGCTGAAACAGCAAATCCAGCGACACACATTTGTTTTTCTAATCTTTTTTATTTTCTAATTGAAGATTTTTTAATTTCTATTTTCTATCAAGATTATAGGCGGCAAACACAGAGGCGCAGTATGGAAGGGGGTGGGGGGTGAACACTTTTAAAACCTAAGTGGGATGCAAGCCACACAATGACTGTCAATAACAGTAAATAGTGACTGAATTACCATAGTGTTATTGAATAAGATGCTGTACAAAGACCAATATTACCAGCATGTAGTGACCATATAATAGTAGATATTCCTTTCACATGGACACTCTGCAGACCATATAAGTGATTACAGTACTATTACTGTATATCCATTGACTTATGAGGCATGTGTTCTTTATTTGGAGTTGTACACCTTTCCTGTCTTTTCCATCTGGCCCACACCACCTTGATGACTTCTCCCAGCCACAACCTGTGTCTGCAGGGTTTGCAAGAGCCAACTTTTCCAGCATACTTTTCCCAACCTGCACAAATTCCCATTCTGCTGATACCACCAATTCTGTGCCTGTTGCTGCCCCATCTGCCCTTGTTATTGTATGTGCTGTATGGCATGGTGCCCCCAAATACTGTATGTCAGAAATAATGTAATAACCTCAATTGATCCCCAGAAATAGTGCTACATAAATGTCCCCCAATAGTTGCAGGTGCCTCCTTAAAATATAATAATGCCACTTGTGCAACATTAAAGGGGTTATCCGAGAGTATAAACTGCCCCCCCCCCCATATACAGGGCCCCCCACACTGAATATACTTACCCGGCTCCCCGCTCCCTGCGCCGCTCCTGGTCCTTGCACCACCGCAGTGTGCCCCCTTAATGAATAATGCCTCATTGTGCCACTGAATATAAAATAATGCCCATTATGTACATGGGTTGTCCAGAGTGGTCAGCCTTCTTAAGAAGTGGATCTTGCGTGCTAGTACAAGATACCATACATAGTATAAGCCTTATACGTTTACATCAGTGGTTCGCAATCCATAACTCTTGAGCTGCTGTGAATTGATGAGTCACAGTATTCTTTGATAGCTTTAGACCTGGCAGCTATGCTTGGCAGGCAATGTAATTCGGTGAGAACTTGATCTATTGTATGAAGAACGTTATTGTACACCTAAGTGTATTGTGCAGCGAACACACAACTGAAACTTGAATAAGCTAGAACAAGGGATTTTTGAACAACATTTAATATAGCAATACGGTATGCCTTGTAGGTTTGAATGCTAAAATCACAGTTTAAACTGATATGCTGCAACATACGAATATGGTTCCTGGGGAAAAGATCTGACGTTCTGTGTTTTTGGGTCACGTGACCAGTGTTCCCTCTAAGCTGTGTGCTCTGGGAAGGACAGGGTTAAAAACAACTACACATACTAATGAGCATTAACAAGCCCAATAACAGCTTTGCCTGCTGCAGTCACCATTTCTAAGTAAGCTCTGGATGGAGTATACAAAATGTCACGGTTCACATGATATTTGATTCCTTGTGCAGCCTTCTCCCAGATAAAAATGTCTGCCCCCCACATCAGAACATCACGTCATGTTAACTCCTACTGCAGGAAACATCAGAGGTTGGAGGCAAAAGGCAGGTAGAGAAGCTCTTTATAAAATCTGAAAGGCGGTCACAATGGGGAGGGCATTTGCAGGGTAGCAGTGGGAATGTTCTTTCATTTCAAGGAGTATTCTGGTTACAAAAAGCTATCCACGTCCATAGAAATAATTGCAGCGGCAGCGCACATTCCAACCAGCCGTCCATTTCAGGAGGAGCTCCACGGGGTTTGGGGAGCTCCATTTCAGCGGGAGCTCCACCTACCGTTCGTATGGTGAGTGGGGGTCCTGCGGCAGGACCTCCACTGATCTAACAGTTATCCATTATCCACAGTAAATGGAATACCCCTTTAAGGCCTGGGCTAAAGTACCTGGCCAAGAATGAGAGGCAGAAGAATCGTAAAAAATGTAGTTTTACACAAAAACCAGGGTCATGGAACCACTTCCTTGGGGTTAACAATGCATGTAAACAAGTGTGACTCAAGGGAGCTGGAAGCACAGTGATATCCACAAAAGATAAAAATGGATCTAGAGGACACAGTAAGTACAAGGTGAGTCAAAACTCTCAGGACAAAGTTCAGAAACAAAGTTCTTCAAAGTTCTGTGTTCAGCACCAGGGACAACACATTGAACACGTCAAATAGCTGTGCATCACAGGGAATGTTCCTGGTTGTTGTTGCAACTTTCTGTGTTGATAACTTTAGAACCGCAAGATACCGTATATTGCAAATCTGATTGTGGCAATCGATTTCTGAGAAAATTCTTGTTTCATCTGCTACATGACCCCCTTTTCACTGGAAGAATTTGCTCTTGATTCAATATGGCGGCTTTCAAGACAGCGATCATGTATGTTCAGACATAGCCTAAAAGATAGGAGCCCTCACTCATTATTTGCTCAGATATTTCATTTTCCCTTTCGCTTCTTAAATAAAAGGGTGTCCTGAGACTTTTGACTCACCCTGTATGTACCACTGCACTAGATACTACAGCTTCCCTGATGCTACTGGCTGATTACTAGGGGGTTGCAGCAACCAGACACAGAGAATCAGATAATCATCAGGTGAGCCACCAAAAAATAGGGTGATGTCCTGTAGCAGGAACGAAAAACTGGAAAAAAATAGGGGGAGTTTATCATGAAGGTAATATTTGAAGTTGGTTTTGCAGTAGTCAAAGTTGGAGTATTTTGCATCAAATTTACCAAATGCGGCATGATGTTTTCTCTAGAAACGTTACTTTAGTTTTCCTACACCACCCTTGTACTTGCAATTTTTTTCTGACTTTTTAAAGTCTCAGTGCTAAATCTGGAGTTTGGCTAGCCACGCCTTATTCCACCTACTTTTCAAAACTGGAGTGAGTGGTGTAAAAATGTAAAGCCCCTATTTGGCGACCTTTTGAAGCCTCAGTTCTGAAGTGCTGGGATCGGTAAATTCTCCCCTTAGGGTTTGTGACACCCTTTAGAATTGTCATCATGCACCTGCAGCGGGCGACGCTCATCCAATGTACAAACAACAGTGCATAAAGCCCAGATTTATTTTTAATACGTGCTTGCTAAACAGATTAAAGATTTTTTGATGGGAGAATTTCTACTTTGAAAGTGTGGTAAAGTTATCTACTGCACAAAGGTGTTAAAATGAATGTTTTGTCAAGGAGAAAGAAAACTTTCAGTTGTCAAGATCCTATTGATTTAAAACTGCTGTATTTTAAGTGATAAAATTTTATGTCTTGTAAAGGGATTTCTTATGGCTTTTTCAAAAGAATGGAAAGCTCAGCGTATTTTCAGGACTGTTCTTTAAAGTCGAGTCTTTGTTCAGATTTTGCAGATTCAACAGTTGCAGATACACATTTAGACTTTGCACATTTGATACGTCATACTGGAGAAACAGTGTTGCACTGAAAGAGTCATAGGGGGCATTTACCAAGACTGGTGTCATAAGTTAGGCACATCCTCCTGCAGTGCGTGTGCCTAGAACGATATCTACACCAGCTCACGGATCTGCAAAACACAGTGACCAGCCATGTGCAACCAGCATAGCTTGACTTCAATGGGACCGAAATCCGCAAGACCAATTCACTTCAATGGGTCCAAAATGCAGCCAAAGATAGGGTATGTTCTGTCTTTTGCAGCACAGCCTCACGGATCTACTGATGCAGGTCCACAGAAAACGGACATGGCTGTGTGAATGGGGCTTAGACACTTAGACAGTGATAAAACTGCTGTTTTTGTTACCGATGGGTGAGCAATATCGGTTAAGACCTAAGGTGGATTTATACTGTGCAAATGTGTAGAGGTGCCGTTGATCACCCAATGAACAAGCAAAACGATCTTTCATCAGCTGAATTCATTGTTGATGTGGACACCTAAATTATCGTTTCTGGGTAGCAGATGGTGCTGTGTGAACAGGGATCTGTTGATCAGAAACAGTGAATCTGTATGAGTACAAGAAATAGCAGTAGCCATTGCTCATCCCCATACAGTTGAGGTGATTGTTGCATGTAAATCCAGCTCTTCATCTCCACTGATGCGCAGGCAGTTTTCAGAAAGCAACAGTCCCTTCCTAAAATTGCCACTCCCTGCTGTTCCCTAAAAGGGTTGTCCGACAAAAAATATTTAACGGTTTTCAAACCAGCACCTGGATCTGAATACTTTTTTAATTGCACGCAATTTAAAATTTTTTATAGCCCCTGAGCTATTCAATAAAACGTATCTGTATAGCGCCAACTGCTCTTTGTTCCTTTTCTTATTTCTTTGTCCGACTTGCTGAGAAGTTCGCACATGCTCATTTTCATTCTTCAACTGCCTCTTGAGCTGTGATAGGGGGAGCTGAGACACACCCCCTTAGCTGCAGCAGAAATGACACTCCCCTTGAGCTGTCAGCTTGATATAAATCTAGCAGAGCAATGAATGGGTAGATCTCTGGATCCATCTGAGGTACAGGGCTGGTTCTAGCGGATAACCCCTTTTAAATTAAAGAAAGTATAAGGTACAATGACATACAGACCACAATGTAGCTACACGCCCCAACACACGTTTTGTTTGAGCTTCTTTCGTGGGAATATGGGAAAACAAAAGCTTCATGTTCTGGATTTTTAGGTCCAGATATACAT
Source organism: Rhinella marina (assembly GCA_900303285.1). Classification (NCBI taxonomy): domain Eukaryota; kingdom Metazoa; phylum Chordata; class Amphibia; order Anura; family Bufonidae; genus Rhinella; species Rhinella marina. The sequence continues at coordinate 268,421 of ONZH01024586.1, forward strand.
AAAAGGGTTCATATGTTTCATTGTGTGTTCAGAAAAATAAATTTTTGTCCCAAGTACAACAGACTATTAAAAGTTTACTGTAAATTATGGGAGCGTAGATCTTCATGGACTCTAATGCCTGTAGATAATGTTGACTTTAGAGCACAATCTTCTCTTTTCATAAGACAGGCACTAGAACTAAGTGGTTACAGGGTGCCATCAGGTCAGAGGCAATAATGGCCCAACTTAGCTGAGAGAGGCTTTTAGGAACTGAAGGGGCAGTACTTACTAAGCCTCCATCACAGTCTCCATCAAAACTATCAGACAAAATAGCACAACATGGTAAAATAATGCACACAAGACAAAACCCCAATGGATACCATTAGGGTGAGCGTGGTTTGTTGGCGCCATTAATGTCCATTATGAAACAGATCCGCCCCTGCCATCATTATTTTGCCCTTATACTGAAGCAGAACAATGGGAATGAAAAATGCAGGTGTGGCCTATGCAGATTTATACATGTTAGAAAAGTTCTCTTTAAAATTGAATTAATTTCTAAAAACAAGCATTCAGCTAAACCTTCCGTGATTGTTCCAGTTGGCTAAAACTTTCAGCAGATTGTCAGAGATGAGAAAACAGTTGGCCCATAAATGTTTAATGTCTCACTTTAAAATGGCAAATTAAAAGAATTGGTGAAATAATGTGTTTGCCTTCATGCAATTGATGAAAATGTCCTACTTCCAATGCATCATTAACATACACATTAATTAAAGTAAACCTGGCACTAGATGGCTCTGCTGTGAACTTGCAGCCCTAAAGTAGTACCAAGTACTAAAGCCAAGAGAGGCCACTAAATGGACCCAAACTGTGAAGCTCAGCCTGCATTGCCTCACATTATAACAGTGCAGTGTGATGTCTTAACAATTCAGGCGCACAAGAAAAAGGATTTGTGATTAAAGGGGTTTTCCAGGATTTAACTACTGATGACCTATCCTCAGGATAAGTCATAAGTATCTGATCGGTGGGGTTCTGACACCCGGGACCACCGCTGATCAGCTGTTTGAGAAGACACCGGCGCTCCCATGAGGCCTTCTCTCAGCTTTTCCTAGGCCAGTGACGTCACGTTCATTGGTCACGTGGCCTAGGAGCAGCTCAGCTCCATTCAAGTGAATGGGGCTGAGCACAATACCAAGCACAGTCGCTGTACAATGTACGGCGCTGTGCTTGGTGAGCTGAGAGAAGGTAGTGGCGCTCACAGGAGCGCCGGTACCCTCTCAAACAGCTATTCGGCGGGGGGTCGGACCCCCACCAATCAGATACTGATGACCTATCCAGAGGATAAGTCATCAGTAGTTTAATCCCGGAAAACCCCTTTAAGTCTACATACATAGTGCCAGTTCTTTGTCTTAGTAGTGCATTAGAGAAGAAGTGATACTGGATGTGCTCCATCAGAAGTGATGCTGGACGTTCCTCCACACAGGCTACTGTTACAGCTACTATTCAGGCTGATGCAGTTAATTACAAACGGTTAATGCTCACAAAATCAGTAATAAAGGGTTTATCCAGGAGTAGAATATTGATGACCTATGGTCAGGATAGATCATCAATATCCGATCAGTGGGGGTCTTGACGCCGGCACTTCTGCTGATCAGCTCTTTGAAGAGGCTGTGGCACTTTGATGAGCACCGCAGCCTTTTGCTAGGCAAGTGACGTTATGTTCATCAGTCACGTGGCATTTCTGCATCTCAGTCACATTCAAGTGAATAGGTCTGGGCGGCCATACCAAGCACAACCACTATACAATGTATGGTACTGTGCTTGGTATGCTGTGAAGAGACTGCAGCGCTTGCTGGAGTGCCACAGCCTCTCAGTGGCAGTGCTAGGTGATGAACACCCCCATATCAGATTTTGATGACCCATCACAATATGCTACTCCTGGAAAACCCCTTAAAAGGTGAGAGACAAACTTTTGGTAACCTATGCCATTGGATCTAAAACAAATGGATATATCAGGTGACAGTATAACTTTCTGAGGAAACATACTTTTTAGAACATGGCCTCTTTCTTTAATATCATTACTATAAATATTTTCAGTGAATATTAATTTGTCTTGTCAAAGTATACACATCTTAAGTAGTTAATTTTTAAAAAAGCAAGAAAAGTAATGCTATGTTCACATCTGCGTCAGAGCCTTTGTTCGGGGTCTCTGTCACAGATTATTCCAAAAAGAGCAGACAAAAAGGTGGGGTCCCAAATGGAAACTGAATGGACCTCATTGTTCTGCTTCATTGGCTGCTTCTCTAATGGAGCAGAACAACAGAAATTACTAGCACTTATGTGAACCCTACCTGGTATCTTTTTGGCTTTATGTTACCACTAATCCACATGATATAAATCTGTAATACAGAACCCACCGAATTTTATGGGCCATACAGCATCTCACATGATGTGTCTCCAATTCTGCATGGAGTCACCCAGAGAAACAATTGAATGCTTTATACTGTAGTTACTAGATTTCTTGAGATAGTTATACTGATTGCTAGATTTGGAGCCAGGATTTTTTTCCCCCTAAGGCTACTTTCACACTAGCGTTTTAAAATTCCGGTATTGAGTTCCGTCATAGGGGCTCAATACCGGAATAAAACGCTTCAGTTTTGTCCCCATTCATTGTCAATGGGGACAAAACTGAACTGAAGACAACGGAATGCTCCTGAAAGCATTCCATTCCGTCTTCAGACCGGAGAACAAACCGCAGCATGCTGCGGTTTGCTCTCCGGTCCAGGCATCCGCACCAAGACGGATCCGGAATGACCCCCAATGCAAGTCAATGGGGGTGGATCCATCTGGTGTGACCACAATGGTAACCGGATCCGCCCTCCATTGACTTTCAATGGAGTTCATTACGGATCCGGCTACACATACACACATACAGACATAGACATGCACATAAACATAAACATACACAGACATATACACATACAAATACACATACATACTTACATGCACCCCGGCAGGTCTTCAGAGCGTCGGAGGGACAGGACGGCGCGCACAGGTGACGATTCCACCAGGCGCCCAGCAGAGGGCGCTGTGGGGAATCGTCACCTGTGTGAGCCGTCCTGCTTCTCCGTCGCTCTGAAGACCTGCCGGGAGCATGTAAGTATGTATGTATGTGTATTTGTCTGTGTGTGTGTGTGTGTGTATGTATGTACCGTGTGACTTGTGGGGCCGGAGCGCGGTTCCGGCTCCACACATGTCGCTGCGGCAGTCCTGATCCGTCAGCACCCTTCACCTGCCGGATCAGGCCTGCCGCTAGTGTGAAAGTAGCCTAAGATGAGGAAAAATAGCTTTTAACTCGTTCGAGTTCTTTGGCTCCCTCTCGATCAGCTTTGAGGGTAATAGACTGAACTGGGTGGATGTATGTCTTGTTTTAGCCTTACCAACCTCCAACGATGACATACTAAGTAATTTACAGTACTTACATGACCTACTATCATCCACTCATAATACTTCTTGCTGACAGATCTACCAGTCCCAACAGGAACTGTCTGTTGGCACCAGCTATGAGAATGCCGTGGTCTACTGTTCCATGTCGCCTCATTTGTGACAATAGAAAGCTGAAATAGAATATCTGAAAAAGAAATCTTTTTAGAAGCCATTTCTCCATATTGGTCCCATTTATCAAATTTAACATTAAAACTGTCATTGGTGCTCATAGCAGCCAATCAGAGCTCAGATTTCATTTCTTAAAGGGGTATTCCAGTTGGTAAAAGTTAATTTATAACTATTAGATTGGTGAGGGATTCTACCACTGAGACTCCCATCAATCGTGAGAACAGGGACCCTGAAGCCCCCTGAAATTAATGGAGTGACAGGTCGAGCGTGCCAGCTGCTGGTCCATTCGTCTCTGTAGGAATTCCAGAAGTAGTTACGCAATGTACAGTATATACTGGCGTATAAGACTACTTTTTAACCCCTTAAAATAATGGCTACAGTGGGGGGTCGTCTTATACGCCGGATATACGGGGGCCGCACTGTGTGAGGTGTTTTTTTTTTCCCCGTCAGCGCGTAGAGAGCCCTGCTCTTAGCATACTGAAGTAGCATACTATTCTCTATATTCTCAGGAGGATTTTGAAGGCTTTTAAAGGGAAACTGTCATGCCAGCAAGACCTGTTACAATATCGCAGCTTACAGTTATGATCACCAGGCACTTGCTCTCTTGTTTGTTTTGCAAAGTTTTAGCTTTACCGTACATGTTTGAAACAACCTTATGTTTATAAGTGACAGTTTTGCTGCTATATACAGTACCTGCATGTCATATGCATTTGAATTAAAATTAACATGTTGAAATCAAAGCAGACTTTTTTTCATTTGGGAGAGGGGTAGTCTTATACAGTGAGTATATACCAAATTCTATATTTTTAGGGCAGAAGTTGGGGGTCGTCTTATACGCCCAGTCGTCTTATACGCCGGCATATACGGTACTTGGCTGTCTCCGAAATAGATGAGTGGAGCAGCAATGCATATGCTTAACCTGCTGCTTCATTTATTTTGGAAGGCTCCAAGGGGTATAGAGTACCGATCCTTCTGCTGGGACCCCCCTGATCTGATAGTTTTACCCCATCCTATAAAAAAGGGATAACTGTTAGCAACTGGAATATTCCTTTAAACTAGCTCAGTTCCGATTGGTCAGTATATGCAACAAGAATTTTACTGTGAGGCAGTTTTGATAAATGAGGCCCATTACAGGCATCATATCTTGCAAAAGATCCTGAAAAGCCCCACAAAAGTGGAGCGTCACTGTAAGAGATTATTATCTAGTAGTGAAGAATAGTGAAGACTCCAGTTGATGCATCTGAAGATGGATTAAAGATTAGATTTTCTTTCTTCATTTTGGCCGACTGATTTACTAAATTCATGTTTTGCAACAATAGCTGACTCTGTAGAAAAATAATGCACAAAGTCGCTCAGTAAATAGCATGCCGCGAACGGACTGATCAAGAAAAAACGCGTCTCCCTGCTTGAGTGGTCAAACGTGAATTTTATTGCAGGTAAATGTGTTCTGTAGACTGATCTAACCATTATTGCCTTGATAATGGCATATGAATTACACTGCCGCATTGCTTTCCATATATGCAAGGGCAATCCTTTACTTATATGCTTTAAATGACTAGTGCTGACCTAAGATGATTTCTTACGACTGCTAGAAGACCTTTAAAAGCTAACCTATATCTGCTCTCCGGACTCTGATTAATCAGACAGCAGAAAAGATGAAGCCATGCAGTCTTTTATTTAACGGCCCGGTGATTAAATTTTCTTTGTAATAACTTGGTAATGACTGATCCTAATCACAGTACAGCAGATAACCGAGAAATGTGCTTTCTTTTCTATGATTTTCCTTATTACTTTTGGATATGCTCATTAGGGACCCGAAATACAATTGAACTTTCTGCCTGTGAATGTCAGCTAGTACAAGAATTGCCAAATGATGAGCGAATACCATTTCATTGATAATGAGTACTTAAGGTTTTTTTGGCAGTCCATGTGACACTGTTCCTGAGATTTTAATATCTAAAGAAACTGTCAAGTGGATTTAAATGGTCTTCAATTTACAGAGTAAACAGCCTTCATTTTAAGCTTCTGGGGTTTTTTCTGTCTCTTTTTATTTTTAATAGCTAGGAAACAAATTTGTGCTTTGGCCCCTTGATATAAAAGCCATGCTTTATACTTAAAAGATAGGTTATAATTTAAAGGGCTTCTGTCAGCAGATTTGTAGCTATGACACTGGCTGACCTGTTACGTGTGCACTTGGCAGCTGAAGACACCTGTGTTGATCCCATGTCCATATGTGCCTGCATTGAGAGAAAAATTAAGTTTTAATATATGCAAATGAGATTCTATGAGCAATGGGGGCGTTGCCATTACTCCTAGAGGCTCTGCTCTCTCAAAAAGTGTTGCGCCCTCTTTACTTTGACAGGTCCAGGCAGTGTAAATGCCTTTCTCTGCATAAATAGCAACCTCATAGCATTACAGTATGTATGGCTATGTATTATTATTATTATTATTTTAATTACTGCAACTCCTGTACTCCTCCTTAGCTAAAAATACTAAAAAATGCTAAAAGGAGTTTTTTATTGTTCTAGAAAGAATATAGTGTGACCTCTGGCTATCAAGATTTGCTACTGGCTGCTAAAATGCAAAATATATTATATGTGTTAGCACAGGAATGCTCAACCTGTGGCCCTCCAGCTGTTGCAAAACTACAACTCCCAGCATGCCTGGACAGCCTACAGCTATTAGGGCTTGCTGGGAACTGTAGTTTTGCAACAGCTGGAAGGCTGCAGGTTGAGCATCACTGTGTTAGCATGTTCTGGACAGTTCATTATTAGTTACCGTGTCCATGAAGTTGATCTGCTAATCTGTACCTTGCATTGCTACAATAGTTTTGTCTGCTCTATGCCTTGAAAAATATAAATTATGACATGAAGGCTTTATGGAAGCAGAATAAAGGTGACACCTTACATTTTTGCAGGTACCCAAAGTACACCATGTGTCGACACAGCAGGACACAGGCTCACATGCTTCTTTTATGCTGAGTTAAAATAAAAAGCAGATTGCTAAACATAGATCTATGTCCAGCCTATTGTTCAGAATACACGTTTCTTATCCTTGTGTCAGAAAAGCCAATGAGGCATTTTCTAAAACAAATGGTCTAATTTATCTTAATATAATGCCAATGAGAAATTGGAAATCTTCAAAATGTTTCACCCATCAACTTTAGGGGGTTGTCCAGGCTTCTTTAATTGATGGTCTATGCTCAGAATAGGCCATCCCTAGCTGATAGGCAGAGGTCCAGCACCCCACTACCCCATAAATCAGCTGTTTGGTGTAGCTCCATCACCAGAAGTTGGTGCCAGAGCTACTGAGCACCATCAAAATTGTAGTGCAGGACTTCCTTCTACTGCACTTCTCTCCTTGAAAGCTGTAGTAACGAGCTCCTGCAAAACAATGTCAATGATGCTATATACCGTATTTTTCACTTAATAAGACACACTTTTTTCCCCCCAAAAGTAGGGGGAAAATTGCTGTGTGTATTATAAAGCGAATACTAGTGAGAGCTTCCATTATGGAAGCGCTCACTAGTATGTAATAGGTGCTGGGAGGGGGGAAACATACTCACCTCTCCTGCGCTGCAGCTCCGCTCCGGGTCCGGTGCTCCCCTGTCTTATCTTGCCGGCGCTGCACTGTCCTGACCGCGTAAAGCGTCAAGACGTAGTACGCGCACTATGACATGACGCTGCACGCAGTCAGGTGAGCGCCAGCAGGAGAAGACAGAGGAGCGCCAGGCCCGGAGCAGAGCTGCGGCGCAGGAGAGGTGAGAGATTTTTTTATTTTATCTTTATGGGGCTGATGGGCTGATCTGAGGTCTGATGGGGGCACAGTGGGATAATATGGGGGCACAGTGGGCTGATCTGAGGTCTGATGGGGGCACAGTGGGCTGATCTGAGGTCTGATGGGGGCACAGTGGGCTGATCTGAGGTCTGATGGGGGCACAGTGGGCTGATCTGAGGTCTGATGGGGGCACAGTGGGCTGATCTGAGGTCTGATGGGGGCACAGTGGGCTGATCTGAGGTCTGATGGGGGCACAGTGGGCTGATATGGGGGCACAGTGGGCTGATCTCAGGTCTGATGGGGGCACAGTGGGCTGATATGGGGGCTGATGGGCTGATCTGAGGTCTGATGGAGGGCTGATGGGGTTCTGACATGGAGGGCTGATATGGGGGTCTGATGTGATGTCCTGAAATTTATGGGGGGTCTGATATGAGGATCTGATGAAAAATATTTTTTTTCTCATTTTCCTAATCTAAAATCTGGGCTGCGTCTTATCATCAGGTGCGTCTTATAACGAAAAAATAGCAAAAAATACGGTAGCTGTGGCATCGACTTGCAGTGACTAAGCTACACCAAGAGGCTGATCAGCGGGAGTGCTGGACTCCCACCTATCAGCTAGGGATGGCCTATTCTGAGTATAAGCCATCAATTAAAAAGGCTAGACAACCCCCTTAAGTTAATGGGTGAAAAACATTTTGTTCTATTTAGTATGTAAGTTACCAAAATAAAGCAATGTATGTCCAGTATGAGAGATCACACTGGCTGCCATTTTGAATTAAAAAAAAAAAAATTAAAAATCAAACTCTGCTTGGTTTCACCAAGGGTTCACCCTATTTCATTGATCTCCAGGATCATGTCCATGCTTTCATTACAAGAACAGGCGTGTGATCATGACTGAGTAGCATGCAGACACAACCTCTTAATGTGTAGTTTTCCAGAAGCAGAAATGTTTCTAGTCATAACTGATGTGAGTTATCTTCTCTTGGCTCAAAACAGCATTTACCACCGACAAATAAAAGTTGTTCTTACCAGAAAATTGTGACTGAGCATAATATAATATGGGCTACCCTAGATGAAAGAAGCTGATATGCTCCTATGTCATCTCTATAAGCTATTGAGCAGAACAGAAGGAATTGCATGTTTTTAAGAATTTGTCTTAGGTGGTTTTCATTTATGTTTAAAACATGCATGTCGTGGAAGATACTTTTCAGGATAATCTGTCATATGTGTACATGAGTGAATGCAGTATATCTATAATATGGCTTGGATCTGACATTTTCTCCTTTACATTCTGCATCTCCAATTCTCAGTAGTCCCTGAGCTGGTTAGACGAGTTGTAATGATGTCTCTCAAAGACTACACAAAAAGGCAGGAGATTCTGCTCCTTAACTTTCTCTTGCTCAGTAAAAACTGAGAAGTACTGAATGGTAGTGATGTGAATTAAGCACTAGGGGTGAGATCTAACACTTACAGATGTAGTAGAGTTAACACACATGCGTATGAGATGTGTTATCTAAACTAAATGTGTTAGGCCACTTTCACACTAGCGGCAGCACGGATCCGGCAGGTGAAGGGTCCCGCCAGATCCGTGCTGCTGCAGGTGTACGTGTGGGGCAGGAACCGTGCTCCGGCCCCACACGTGTCAGACACAGTCTCACTATTACATACTGGCTCCATATTTACTGGCTCCCCGTGTCCTGGTGGCTTTTGGTTGTCAGAGGCCCCAGCAGCTTCGGACAGCACAGGAGGAGGAGGGCGGCGCGCACAAAGGAAAGGAAGATTCCCCACAGCGCCCTCTGCTGGAGGGAGGAGGGAGCTGTGGGGAAAAGTGCAGGTGACGGATCCGTCATGAGCTCCAGTGAAAGTCAATGGAGGACGGATCCGTTTACTATTGTGTCACACCAAACGGATCCATCCCCATTGACTTGCATTGGGGGTCATTCCGGATCCGTCTTGGTGCGGATGCCCAGACCGGAGAGCAAACCGCAGCATGTTGCGGTTTGCTCTCTGGTGTGTATACTGAAGAGAACTGAACGGAATGCATTTTGGAGCATTCCGTTCTCTTCAGTTTAGTTTTTTCCCCATTGACAATGAATGGGGACAAAACTGAAGCGTTTTATTCCGGTATTGAGCCCATATGACGGAACTCAATACCGGAATTAAAAAACGCTAGTGTGAAAGTTACCCTAAAGCAAACACCTTCAATTGCTTTTCAATGGCTTTTGTTTCAAGATAACTCGATGAGTTAAGAAATTTGAGTTAAGAGTTTGTGTGTTAACCCTGCTACATCTGTACTCTTAGCTGCTGCATTGCAGTGTCTCTCTCACTACTGCTCCTCCTCTGCACAGATTTATTTTCTTTTAAAATCCCTTTTAATTGAACTTTTAAATTGAACATATACAGTGAAACAATTAACTTTGTTGAATACCGTCAGCAAAGGTTAACAATGTCACCTGATGGCAAGGTAACTTTAGTTAACAGCAAAGAACATCAAACATTAGGGAATAAAAAGGAAATGATAGGGATAGGAGGGTAATGGGGATAGGGAATAAGCATGCCGAAAGTATATATAGTATGTATAATACTTTATATCAATCAAGTAATTAGAAGTTAGAGTAGGTTACCTAAGTACGCCTGCCATAAGCGTAGAGAGATGTGCTATCTATGTAGGGTCAGGATCACGCACAAAATGTCTGTAATTCTGCCATGGGGACCATATCTTAGTAAATTTAGAGTGGTTTCTATGTTCCCTGAAAGCAAGTTCCTCCAGTGTGTATATATATATATATATATATATATATATATATATATATATAGTAGAAAAACAACGTTAAGCAGCACTTTATGCCAGGTGCTTATCCTTGAAGGACTCCGGACAACGAATCCCCACCATGTAGAAGAAGAGAAGCAAGGTAGCACACCGGTCTTTTGTGAAGAAAGTGGATCTTTATTGCATCAAAAAGCGCAACGTTTCAACTGCTCACTGCTAACATGATCACATAATCAAGTGAAAATAAACAAAATTTATAGTGTATAACATGATTTTACAATATAATTAGAGATGAGCGAGCATGCTCGAGTGCCATTTTTGCGTATTTGCGTAAACATTTTAAAATTCGTACTCTATTCATACGCATATTTTAATCTATACGCAAATGCGTACGAATAGCGTACAAATAGCGTACAAATTCAATTTGTACGCTATTCGTACGCATTTGCGTATAGATTAACATATGCATATGATTAGCGTACGAATTTTAAAATGCGTACGCAAATACGCAAAAATGGCACTCGAGCATGCTCGCTCATCTCTAAATATAATATATCACCCATAATATCAAGAATCTCAAAATAGTGCTAACTATAGTGACAAATATCAAATTACTAATAGTGATGTATGAATAAATCATATACAACTCCTAATTAAGTCTCATTAAACTATAAAGTGCACCTGTGTAGTTTCAGTAATAAAAAAAGCCGCATGGCGCTCACCTTACATGTGTGCTCCATAACCCTAGATGTCGGCGTACCACTCAGCGCAATACGCTTGCGCTAGTGTAGAATGGAGTGACTCAAGTGTGGAATAGCAGTGCGCATGCGAGCGCACTTTCTCGGGCGATGCCCTTAATCAAGATGGAAGCGCTGTATTCAACCATCACACAGCGCAGATACCAGGATAGGAACCACATCCCAGAGACGGTAACCATGGTTTCATGTATACAAAACATTCCTTGATAGCCCGGAGCAGCACTGGTACTAACGTGGGTACGGGCCCATTAACCCCGTAGATCACGGAGGCAAAGTGCACGCCTAACCCGAGTGGGGACGAGAGACATTCTCATGCCTCCAATCTCCACGCCAGGTAACCACCACTTTGACCTCGTCAGCTCCGATCAGCTAAAGTGAATATATATATATAATCGGAAGCGTTCCAAATCCCATAAATAAATCAAAGTTGCGCTCATTAAATAGTGTACGTAGAAGCGCTGCCATCTCATCATGGAAAAACAAAATTAATGTAAATACATGGTACGCTCACATCTTTCATTAAACAAGGAGAGAAAAAAACACACGTATGGTGGCGTCATCGCAATGGCTTGATATATACACTCACCGGCCACTTTATTAGGTACACCTGTCCAACTGCTCGTTAACACTTAATTTCTAATCAGCCAATCACATGGCGGCAACTCAGTGCATTTAGGCATGTAGACATGGTCAAGACAATCTCCTGCAGTTCAAACCGAGCATCAGTATGGGGAAGAAAGGTGATTTGAGTGCCTTTGAACGTGGCATGGTTGTTGGTGCCAGAAGGGCTGGTCTGAGTATTTCAGAAACTGCTGATCTACTGGGATTTTCACGCACAACCATCTCTAGGGTTTACAGAGAATGGTCCGAAAAAGAAAAAACATCCAGTGAGCGGCAGTTCTGTGGGCGGAAATGCCTTGTTGATGCCAGAGGTCAGAGGAGAATGGGCAGACTGGTTCGAGCTGATAGAAAGGCAACAGTGACTCAAATTGCCACCCGTTACAACCAAGGTAGGCAGAAGAGCATCTCTGAACGCACAGTACGTCGAACTTTGAGGCAGATGGGCTACAGCAGCAGAAGACCACACCGGGTGCCACTCCTTTCAGCTAAGAACAGGAAACTGAGGCTACAATTTGCACAAGCTCATCGAAATTGGACAGTAGAAGATTGGAAAAACGTTGCCTGGTCTGATGAGTCTCGATTTCTGCTGCGACATTCGGATGGTAGGGTCAGAATTTGGCGTCAACAACATGAAAGCATGGATCCATCCTGCCTTGTATCAACGGTTCAAGCTGGTGGTGGTGGTGTCATGGTGTGGGGAATATTTTCTTGGCACTCTTTGGGCCCCTTGGTACCAATTGAGCATCGTTGCAACGCCACAGCCTACCTGAGTATTGTTGCTGACCATGTCCATCCCTTTATGACCACAATGTACCCAACATCTGATGGCTACTTTCAGCAGGATAATACGCCATGTCATAAAGCTGGAATCATCTCAGACTGGTTTCTTGAACATGACAATGAGTTCACTGTACTCAAATGGCCTCCACAGTCACCAGATCTCAATCCAATAGAGCATCTTTGGGATGTGGTGGAACGGGAGATTCGCATCATGGATGTGCAGCCGACAAATCTGCGGCAACTGTGTGATGCCATCATGTCAATATGGACCAAAATCTCTGAGGAATGCTTCCAGCACCTTGTTGAATCTATGCCACGAAGAATTGAGGCAGTTCTGAAGGCAAAAGGGGGTCCAACCCGTTACTAGCATGGTGTACCTAATAAAGTGGCCAGTGAGTGTAGGTTCTCATTCTGATACGGTCCTAAAATAAGGAATGAAAAAGACAAATATAAGTACACTGAACAAAACAGTTCAAGTATTCAGAATTTGAATAAATAACGAGCACTTGTCTAACCTATACCATTCTGGGACGAGGTGCCCTACTGCGGACCGGTACTCAGATCACCCTAAATTCCACATTTAACCCCTTCGGTCTCAATGTTTGGAGTGTAAAAATCCAATATAGTTCCCTTGTTTTCAACATTGCATTTCTGTCCCCACCCCTCCTAGGGGGGGGCAACCTGATCAATAACTCGAAATCGGAGGTCATTCTCACTATGCTTCGCCTCCGTAAAGTGTTTGGATACCGGTAGATCAAGCTTTTTCTTCCTGATACTGTATCGGTGTTGGTTCAACCTCGTTTTAATGTCCCAGGTCGTCTCACCCACATAGAGGAGGCGACACGGGCATTCAAGTACATAGATAACATATGTTGAATCACAGGTTAAAAAATGTCTAATTTTGTGTTTGGATCCAGTCTCAGGATGTGGAAAGGTTGGATCCCTGATCATAAAGCGACAGTTAACACAATTATGACAGGGATAACAGCCTAATTTTGAGGAACCAAAGTGAGAACGGACTAATACCCTTCCAGAACCAACATCGGCATTTACCAGCTGATCTTGTATAATCCGTGTACGTCGGTAAGACATAAGCGGAGGTATCTTAAATTCCTGCAGGGGTGTTGCTAGGGACTTAAAACATCAGGGGCACGAGCCCGAGGCATATGTCTACCCGATGTCATCCCCCCCCCCCCAAACTGAGCTCCTCCACTCACAGTCTATGCACAGCGCCCCCACCCACAGTATACAGTATAAATGCACAGCGCCCCCACCCACAGTATACAGGATATATGCACAGCTCTTCCACCCACAGTATACAGGATATATGCACAGCTCCTCCACCCACAGTATACAGTATATGCACAGCTCCTCCACCCACAGTATACAGTATATGCACAGCTCCTCCACCCACAGTATATAGTATAAATGCACAGCTCCTCCACCCACAGTATACAGTATATGCACAGCTCCTCCACCCACAGTATACAGTATAAATGCACAACTCCTCCACCCACAGTATACAGTATATATGCACAGCTCCTCCACCCACAGTATACAGTATATATGCACAGCTCCTCCACCCACAGTATATAGTATAAATGCACAACTCCTCCACCCACAGTATACAGTATAAATGCACAGCTCCTCCACCCACAGTATACAGTATATATGCACAGCTTCTCCACCCACAGTATACGGTATATATGCATAGCTCCTCCACCCACAGTATATAGTATAAATGCACAGCTCCTCCACCCACAGTATACAGTATAAATGCACAGCTCCTCCACCCACAGTATACAGTATATGCACAGCTCCTCCACCCACAGTATACAGGATATATGCACAGCTCCTCCACCCACAGTATACAGGATCCTCCACCCACAGTATACAGTATATGCACAGCTCCTCCACCCACAGTATACAGTATATATGCACAGCTCCTCCACCCACAGTATACAGTATATATGCACAGCTCCTCCACCCACAGTATACAGTATATATGCACCGCTCCTCCACCCACAGTATACAGTATATGCACAGCTCCTCCACCCACAGTATACAGTACATATGCACAGCTCCTCCACCCACAGTATACAGTATATATGCACAGCTCCTCCACCCACAGTATACGGTATATATGCACAGCTCCTCCACCCACAGTATATATGCACAGCTCCTCCACCCACAGTATACAGGATATATGCACATCTCCTCCACCCACAGTATATAGTATATATGCACAGCTCCTCCACCCACAGTATACGGTATATATGCACAGCTCCTCCACCCACAGTATATATGCACAGCTCCTCCACCCACAGTATACAGGATATATGCACATCTCCTCCACCCACAGTATATAGTATAAATGCACAGCTCTTCCACCCACAGTATATAGTATAAATGCACAACTCCTCCACCCACAGTATACAGTATATGCACAGCTCCTCCACCCACAGTATATAGTATAAATGCACAGCTCCTCCACCCACAGTATACAGTATATGCACAGCTCCTCCACCCACAGTATACAGTATATGCACAGCTCCTCCACCCACAGTATACAGTATAAATGCACAGCGCCCCCACCCACAGTATACAGTATAAATGCACAACTCCTCCACCCACAGTAATACAGTATAAATGCACAGCTCCTCCACCCACAGTATACAGTATATATACACAACTCCTCCACCCACAGTATACAGTATATATGCACAGCTCCTCCACCCACAGTATACAGGATATATGCACAGCTCCTCCACCCACAGTATACAGTATAAATGCACAGCTCCTCCACCCACAGTATACAGTATATATGCACAGCTCCTCCACCCACAGTATACAGTATATATGCACAGCTCCTCCACCCACAGTATATAGTATAAATGCACAACTCCTCCACCCACAGTATACAGTATAAATGCACAGCTCCTCCACCCACAGTATACAGTATATATGCACAGCTTCTCCACCCACAGTATACGGTATATATGCACAGCTCCTCCACCCACAGTATATAGTATAAATGCACAGCTCCTCCACCCAAAGTATACAGTATATGCACAGCTCCTCCACCCACAGTATACAGGATATATGCACAGCTCCTTCACCCACAGTATACAGGATCCTCCACCCACAGTATACAGTATATGCACAGCTCCTCCACCCACAGTATACAGTATATATGCACAGCTCCTCCACCCACAGTATACAGTATATATGCACAGCTCCTCCACCCACAGTATACAGTATATATGCCACCGCTCCTCCACCCACAGTATACAGTATATGCACAGCTCCTCCACCCACAGTATACAGTATATGCACAGCTCCTCCACCCACAGTATACAGTATATATGCACAGCTCCTCCACCCACAGTATACGGTATATATGCACAGCTCCTCCACCCACAGTATATATGCACAGCTCCTCCACCCACAGTATACAGGATATATGCACATCTCCTCCACCCACAGTATATAGTATATATGCACAGCTCCTCCACCCACAGTATACGGTATATATGCACAGCTCCTCCACCCACAGTATATATGCACAGCTCCTCCACCCACAGTATACAGGATATATGCACATCTCCTCCACCCACAGTATATAGTATAAATGCACAGCTCTTCCACCCACAGTATATAGTATAAATGCACAGCTCCTCCACCCACAGTATATAGTATAAATGCACAACTCCTCCACCCACAGTATACAGTATATGCACAGCTCCTCCACCCACAGTATATAGTATAAATGCACAGCTCCTCCACCCACAGTATACAGTATATGCACAGCTCCTCCACCCACAGTATACAGTATATGCACAGCTCCTCCACCCACAGTATACAGTATAAATGCACAGCTCCCCCACCCACAGTATATAGTATAATGCACAGCGCCCCCACCCACAGTATGCAGTATAAATGCACAACTCCTCCACCCACAGTATACAGTATATATGCACAGCTCCTCCACCCACAGTATACAGTATATATACACAACTCCTCCACCCACAGTATACAGTATATATGCACAGCTCCTCCACCCACAGTATACAGGATATATGCACAGCTCCTCCACCCACAGTATACAGTATATGCACAGCTCCTCCACCCACAGTATACAGTATATGCACAGCTCCTCCACCCACAGTATACAGTATATGCACAGCTCCTCCACCCACAGTATACAGTATAAATGCACAGCTCCTCCACCCACAGTATACAGTATATGCACAGCTCCTCCACCCACAGTATACAGTATAAATGCACAGCTCCTCCACCCACAGTATACAGTATATATGCACAGCTCCTCCACCCACAGTATACAGTATATATGCACAGCTCCTCCACCCACAGTATATAGTATAAATGCACAACTCCTCCACCCACAGTATACAGTATAAATGCACAGCTCCTCCACCCACAGTATACAGTATATATGCACAGCTTCTCCACCCACAGTATACAGTATATATGCACAGCTCCTCCACCCACAGTATACAGTATATATGCACAGCTCCTCCACCCACAGTATACAGTATAAATGCACAGCTCCTCCACCCACAGTATACAGTATATGCACAGCTTCCTCCACCCACAGTATACAGGATATATGCACAGCTCCTCCACCCACAGTATACAGGATATATGCACAGCTCCTCCACCCACAGTATACAGGATATATGCACAGCTCCTCCACCCACAGTATACAGTATATGCACAGCTCCTCCACCCACAGTATACAGTATATATGCACAGCTCCTCCACCCACAGTATACAGTATATATGCACAGCTCCTCCACCCACAGTATACAGTATATATGCACAGCTCCTCCACCCACAGTATACAGTATATATGCACAGCTCCTCCACCCACAGTATACAGTATATGCACAGCTCCTCCACCCACAGTATACAGTATATGCACAGCTCCTCCACCCACAGTATATAGTATAAATGCACAGCTCCTCCACCCACAGTATATAGTATAAATGCACAACTCCTCCACCCACAGTATACAGTATAAATGCACAGCTCCTCCACCCACAGTATACAGTATATATGCACAGCTCCTCCACCCACAGTATACAGTATATGCACAGCTCCTCCACCCACAGTATATAGTATAAATGCACAACTCCTCCACCCACAGTATACAGTATATGCACAGCTCCTCCACCCACAGTATACAGTATAAATGCACAGCTCCTCCACCCACAGTATACAGTATAAATGCACAGCTCCTCCACCCACAGTATACAGTATATGCACAGCTTCTCCACCCACAGTATACAGTATATGCACAGCTCCTCCACCCACAGTATATAGTATATGCACAGCTCCTCCACCCACAGTATACGGTATATATGCACAGCTCCTCCACCCACAGTATACGGTATATATGCACAGCTCCTCCACCCACAGTATATATGCACAGCTCCTCCACCCACAGTATACAGGATATATGCACATCTCCTCCACCCACAGTATATAGTATATATGCACAGCTCCTCCACCCACAGTATACGGTATATATGCACAGCTCCTCCACCCACAGTATATATGCACAGCTCCTCCACCCACAGTATACAGGATATATGCACATCTCCTCCACCCACAGTATATAGTATAAATGCACAGCTCTTCCACCCACAGTATATAGTATAAATGCACAGCTCCTCCACCCACAGTATATAGTATAAATGCACAACTCCTCCACCCACAGTATACAGTATATGCACAGCTCCTCCACCCACAGTATACAGTATAAATGCACAGCTCCTCCACCCACAGTATATAGTATAAATGCACAGCTCCTCCACCCACAGTATACAGTATATGCACAGCTCCTCCACCCACAGTATATAGTATAAATGCACAGCTCCTCCACCCACAGTATATAGTATAAATGCACAGCTCCTCCACCCACAGTATATAGTATAAATGCACAGCTCCTCCACCCACAGTATACAGTATAAATGCACAACTCCTCCACCCACAGTATACAGTATATGCACAGCTCCTCCACCCACAGTATACAGTATAAATGCACAGCTCCTCCACCCACAGTATACAGTATAAATGCACAGCTCCTCCACCCACAGTATACAGTATATGCACAGCTTCTCCACCCACAGTATACAGTAATATAGTATATGCACAGCTCCTCCACCCACAGTATACAGTATAAGCACAGCTCCTCCACCCACAGTATATAGTATAAATGCACAGCTCCTCCACCCACAGTATACAGTATAAATGCACAGCTCCTCCACCCACAGTATACAGTATATATGCACAGCTCCTCCACCCACAGTATATATGCACAGCTTCTCCACCCACAGTATATAGTATATATGCACAGCAACGCCACCCACAGTATAAATGATCAGCTCCTCCACCCACAGTAGACACTATATG
Source organism: Rhinella marina (assembly GCA_900303285.1). NCBI lineage: Eukaryota > Metazoa > Chordata > Amphibia > Anura > Bufonidae > Rhinella > Rhinella marina. The sequence goes on from ONZH01024586.1 coordinate 287,156, forward strand.
TACAGCTCCTAGAAGCAGTTTATAGTGTGTAACACACAGATGGGCCCATAAACAGTCATGGATGAAGGTGGACTTACATGTAGCTTCCCTGCATTGTTTGCACTACTCTGTGCTCCTTCACCATGGCACTGGTTGCTACTGGGCTGGAAGAGGCACTCTACCCATCGTTTTTACTGGTACCAGCAGGGGTGAGGACAGGACACAGCAGCTCTGTGATCTGCTAGTCCTGTTTGGGATGCGGTGCTCAGCTGCCAGGCCTGCTTAAGGGCCCGGGAAAACTACAGGACGGTCTCTATAGACTTATCTTGAGCCACCAGTGCGGGGCTGCTGGCTCATTTCCCTACACTTTAGGGAATTATACTACTGGCTGCCTCTGGCTAAACTCATGAGGAGCTGCCCAATAGCTCCACACTGGTGGCTCAGTGCAGAGCAAAGGACCACTGCTGGCCAGAGGTTCAGGGCCAAATGCTTGTAATCCGGGGCATAGGCCCCGGATCTAGGTGCCTAGCGACGCCCCTGAATTCCTGTATATGTCTGAAATTACTGCCCAATATGCGCCAATGTTTTCTCAATATCTCACCTACTTTGTTACTGGTATATGTGTAGGTAGACACAAACGGGATACGATGTTGTTTGTTGGATATGTCATGCTTTTTATCCAACAAGGACTCTCTGGATATGGTCAAGGTGTCAACAATCTGTTTCTGTACTAATCTCTTGGGATACTTTCTGTCAATAAATTTCTGCCCCATCTCCCTCAATCTACCCTGGATGATATCTTCATCCTCCACAATACGTCTAACCCTTAACATCTGACTATAGGGTAATGACCTGACCATAGGTCTGGGATGATTACTGGAGTATAAAAGCATATCCAGAGAGTCCTTGTTGGATAAAAAGAATGACATATCCAACAAACAACAGCGTATCCTGTTTGTGTCTACCTACACATATACCAGTCACAAAGTAGGTGAGATATTGAGAAAACATTGGCGCATATTGGGCAGTAATTTCAGACATATACAGGAATTTAAGATACCTCCGCTTATGTCTTACCGACGTACACGGATTATACAAGATCAGCTGGTAAATGCCGATGTTGGTTCTGGAAGGGTATTAGTCCGTTCTCACTTTGGTTCTGTCGGGGTCGTAACGACAATACCCTTCGTCCACCAGTCACTCCAAATCAGATTATGTGCATGTGGTACCGGAATAAGAAAGAGTCAGACACAATGCTGGTTCAATCTCAGTGCATGCGTGTGCTTCTACAAGCAACAGTCGCAGCAACTAACTTTATTACCTGGTTTTCAGTATTCTATACTTTACAAGGAGGGCGTGCTAAAGGGGGGTTAAGCCAAATATATGTCTAGTGTCTGGTCTTATCTTGAAGTCATCTTGTTTGTTTCTTTCTCTCCTCGTCTTCTCATCTTTCAAGCTTTGCCTTTTAAGGAGAAGTCCAGCTTAATTTCTCAGCAACCAGGGCATAGGTCGATACTGGCAGCCATCTTAGTTACAATTTCCTTTGTGTCAGCAAGCTACAGGGGAAAGCTTATTGTTTCACAGCATAAA